>MQRK01054659.1:0-16086 GCA_001938485.1 Girardia tigrina
TGATAAATTATCATATTTCAGTTTAAAAGCATTTTAACCTACAATTATTTTAAATACAATACAAATTTTAAAAACAAAAAATAATTTACAATATTCAAATTTTTAGTATTAGAATAATAAATAATAATAATAATAATAAATAAAATTATGATAATAAATAAAACATTAAAATCTTTATTAATTAAAAAAACTTTTCCCAAATAAAAGAAAATAACATTAAACTAATTCTAAAATAATATAAAATCATTTCGGTTAATTTAGTAAAACTATGACAATAAATTATGTTGGTTTTAATTTGAATTAAATTGCATAAAATAGTGGTATGTTAATTTTCAAAAAAAAAAATAGAATAAAAAATTTCAATTTTAAAATAACTTATCAGTATTTATAATTTCATATTTTTATATAACCATGTGGTCAAAAAGAAAACGAAGAAAAGTTCCTCAAGAAACAATTGTTATTAAAAATTGTTAACTAAAAATTGTTTGAATAATTGTTAATTGTGTTATAAATAAAATTTTGGTGTTAATGAGTCTTAAATTCGATCAAAAACCCAACAACCCCCTTAAAAAATTGAATTATTTTAAAAACTATGTATTAATTATCTCAATTTCTAAAATCGTCACTAGGATACCTTAAATATAATTAAGTCAAAAATTAATTAATTCAAAAATAATTAATTCTTTTTTTCAATATATATATAAATAAGTATGGTCGTTTATTGAAATTAATCAAGGTATCCTTGGGACATGGTCCTTTGAAGTTTAAAACCTTAACATCAAAATTATTAAATGTCGCGTTCTTCTCAAGGAAGTTACATTTTTTGGAAACTCTGAGTCCCCATCTATTTTAAGATCAGTAATAACTTTCTTTTTTCTAACATATGTTCAATTTTAATTTTAGCTCGATACAAGACGGTCGGACGTGCTTCCTCCTTATCTATCTGCAAGCAGGCCATGAGTTCAACAGCAGGGTCAGTATTAATCGGTTTCTGTATCCTAATTCAATTCATATTTACAGATGTCGATTTTGAATACTTAAAAAGATTATTAGAAAATAAAATGGTAATAATACTTAGAATGAATAATAATGACAAGAATTCATAGTTACGAATAGGAAATAAATTAATTAAGTAATTGAACTAAATTAATTAAACAGTTATATTCATAATTATAATTGATGATTTTATTCAAATTCTAATTGAATTGATTAAAGAGGTTAAATTATAAAAATTAAAAAAAGTAACAAAATCATAATGAAAATTAATAGTCGTAAATTAACGATTGGGAATAAATTAATCAGTAAAAATAATTAAAAAATTAAAATAAGTTATACAATTAACTACTGTTACAGATCGTGAATCTTTAAAAAATATTAAATGATTTTTAAATTCAAATTATAAACTGAAAGAACATATTAAACAGATTGTTTTGCCGATTGAATGTTGATCCCATTACTGAGAGATATTCGTGTTGTTTATGAAAAAAAGAATTCCCAATAATATGTGTCGAAGAGAAAATATTAGTGGCAATTTAATTTATTATAATTTAATATATGATAATAAATAATCCATCATAAATGAATGATAGAAAAAGCAATAATGACATTGTTAACACTGGACAAAATGAAGTCAATCTATAAAAGAAAACTTAGCAAAACTTTTTAATTTAACTGATGGAAAAAATCAGTAGAAAGTTTATTGCAGACTCGTATTGAAGAGCAGCCTCATTTAATAATGATGCTTAAGAAACGAACCGGTGAATATTTATTGAAACATCAGTCTTTAGAGAGAGAAAATAAAGAAGTAGAAGCGAAATTTGTCACTATGAATAATGAAAATAAAGCTGATGATAAAAAATATCGATTAATCCATTTTGGTAAATTGAACTATGGTAAATTGACACAAGCGTATGATAAGACGAAGGTAGAGCTCCACAATGTAAAGGGGATAAATGAAAAAAAATGAAACAAACCGATCATTTGAAATTTTATCTCTCTCAAAACAATTGAAAAATTATTCCGGTACTGATTGCTGAAAGAAGAAATCACATCGATGAAACGTAAAAATGATCAATTAGAAATTGACATCAAAACTTTTAATAAGAAATATTCGCAAACTTATCACAATATCAATGAGATTCGGAAAATCTAAATATGAATATACAAATTCGGAAATTGAAAACCGATCTGAAACAGGAAGAAAATAAATATCGAGAATTACATCAGGATTATGAAGCATAAAAATCATATTTGAACAAACTATTGCAATAAAAGCGATTTTTCTAATTTTAAATAATGTTAAAAATGATTCAAAGATTTGAAAATTTTTGCAGGTTTATATGAGAAAGATAACATAATGAGAGTTAAATTGAATTCTGTGATGGTCGTGAATAGTGAAAATCAAGCAAAATATTTGGTTTCATTTTGATGTTTTGAAACGTGTCCGTTTCAAAACTGAGATATTACATTATCAGTTATTATCATTATCTGAGATAACATTATCAGTTTTTTTCGGACTATAATTATTAGAATTAATAAAAAATTGAATTAAATAAATATAAAAAAGTTATTGCTAAATACAAAAAAAATTAATTAAATAAAACTATTGTAAAAAAATAAAAAGGTTTGATTCGACGTGGTTGTTTTTGATTGACCGGTTTTTGGAATTGAATTTTGTGTACGTGACAAATTTTGTTTTAATAGATTAAAAAAGAAAAGTTCGGCGTAATTCATTTTTGATTAGAATTTTAAATCACAATTGTTTTGTACTTTGAATTATTTTTAAATAAAATTATTTTTTACATAATTCTTGAGTGTTTATTTCAAAAATGGCTGTTGCAGAAATTCCAATTGTTCATTAATCACCTTTTAAAGATGCTGAAATTAAACTCGATCAATTCAATAGAGTATTAATCAGGAATTATGAGAAGCGCTCATATCAAATTCATCATTGTCATCCACTCACAACTCGATTCACTTTCTCGTCACAAGAAGACCATATCGCATCTTAACCAATCGTCGAGATTTCTTGCAACGGGTTACCGAGCAATCGCCAAACAATTCTCATTGACAAAATCCGATTGATCTTATCGCATTGCTCAATCGATGAAAGAATATTGTGGAATTGCTTTCAGTTCATCGAGATTGGGTGTCTTCCGATCGTATTAGGATCTTAGGAGGCATCTGGCACTGCGGGCGGCAATTTGACGATCGATATTGATCAATTGAAGAATGAAGAGGAATGATAAGAGAGAGACGATGATATGTATGAGATATTGAAGGATTATGACAAGCGCAAGTTCACCAGAGTTTTCGACGAATCGTTTATTGAATGTGGAGTTTATTTTGCGAGGAAGCGGAAATCGGATTGTATGGAGTTGCAGAAATGCGGACATGTGGTGTGTTTGAGATGTGTGATGGAGTCCGTTAAGGAGAGCATAAAATTGGATAATCTTGAGTTTGTTCGGTTTGAAACGAGACGATGGAATACGGAGAGTTAAAACTCCTTCTAAAGAATGATGAATTTGAGAGATGGGACCAATTATTGTTGAATCAGTGTTTTAAGCAAGTAACTGAGATTAGTGATTGTTCTCGGTGCACAGTTTTGGTATTTACCGAAGAACAGCATGGTTTCTATGCTCAATGGGACTTTGTTTTTGTGTTGAATGCTGAATGACGTATCACGGACCGGGAAAATGTGAGATTTTCTTTTGTTCCTTCCGCTACCCGAATTTGGCATCCCAATGTCAGCGTGCCTTAGCTACGAAACCGCTGCACCCGCTCTATAAATAAATTATAATAATAATAAACTATATAGTTTTAATATTTATACAAATGGCCATTATCATTGAAATATTTCTACCTCTATTTGTGGGAATGATTACATTGGCCGGAACTCCTTTCTTGGATCTGGCATTCAATCTCTGGGTCCAATGATTGAAGCCCACCTCATCTATGAATACACACTCATGCGTTCTCCAGCCTTCTTCGATAAATCTGAGTGCGTATTCATATCGGNATTGTTTCACTCGGTCGGAGTTTCGATTTTCGACACAGGTTTTTGCTTTTTTGAATGTTAATAATTGACCCTCCAAATATCTGGAGATGGTGCTTCTGGACATTGTCACATTTTCTGATTGCACCAAAAATGATCTTATTTCTCGCAAAAAACAGGTGGGATTATCGTCCACAAAATCGAGGATTATCTTACCGACATCCGGGGATATTAAATGCCTTTTATGACCCCCATGCTTTTCGACCGTTGCATGACAATATTTTTTATATCTGTAGATTACAGCCCTGGCTGTTGAATTGGTAATATTCATTTGATCAGCCAAGAGGATATAATCTTGTCCTTTATTGTACGCCGATACAATTCTATCCTTGTCATTCTTAGAAACTCTGAAAAATGAGGAAATAAATCAAGTAAAAAGTCTTACGATTTTCGTTTCTTTTTAGCATGAATGTCATAAAAAACATCCATTGCTAGGTCAGTATTATTGTCTGACGCCGAAAAATGCTTTCCAATTCATAATTAATTTTTTTAACTTTTCTAAGATACTGTTGTTAAAAGAGCCTTAAATTGTTAAATGAGCATAAAATGATGTGTGTTTTGATGTTTGTATGTATATATATATGTGTGTATATGATTATGTGAGTGTGTGTAACTTAAATTCCTATACTGTCGTTGTCCTTTAAGAATATACTATTGGACAATTAAATATATAGTATATTCTTAGTGATTGTTTTAATTAACCATTTTTGGCAAAATGGTTTTTCAAATCAATCAGAATATTTCACAATCAATGCCTTTATTTTCAATGCTCGATTATTTCAGAGAACGTGAACCGGCCTTCTTTAAGGCCGCAAATGATGATTGCGTGATTGATTTCTCAATCAATGCCTTTTAGGCATTTTGATTAATTCTCAATCAATGCCTTTTAGGCATTGAGATTATTTCAGAGAAAGTTAACGGCCTTCTTTAAGGCCGCAAATGATGATTACGTTTTTTTTCATTTAAAAAGGCGGCAAAAGTAAGGTAAAATTTATTTAATATAAAATTTCATGCTTAATAACAAAAATGTTGTTAATTAATCGCCAAAAATATCCTCTTTGGCGACACATCTAACCAAATATCGCTTACAATGCCGATAATAATTGGTCAAGTCCCGGTAATCTTCTTTTGCCATGGAACTCTCAATAATCGCCTTCAATGTTTAGGTGCGTTGAGCTGTTGTCATATCCAAAAGAGGAGTGATGGATAACTGACTCCTTACATCCCTCTTTAATTTTGAAAAAACTGCTTCTATAGGGTTTAAGAAAGGAGAGTAAGGTGGAAGGTTGCATATCCTGTGAATTGATATGCTTTCTCGGTGGATTGAGGCATTGTCGTGGATCAGGATACAATTATCAACGGAAAGTTTTGCAGACAATTCTTCAATGAATTCCTGATATGTCTCGTGATTCACACTGCCCTGATATACTTTGGTGTGAACGGGACCAGATCTGCTGATGGCCATTATTAAAGAAATGTTACCACCACGGTTTGTCGGTACGGTTACATTGACCGGCCATCCTATCTTCGACCTACCGTATGGTCTTCGGGTCCATAGGTTGAATCGCATTTCATCAATATAGATACATTGGCGCATTTTCCAGCCTTCTGTGCCATATCTATAAGCATAATTATATCTGGAATCCTTGATGCGTTCACTATTCCTCTCCTGAACGCAGCCATGAGCCTTTTTGATCGTGATTAATTGCCCGTGCAAAAACTGGGAAATGGTTTTCAAGGAACAATTTTTCTCGATACTTTCTAGGAACTGCTTCATTTCGGCCAGGGTACATGTTGGGTGGTCGTCCACAAATTCAAGTAATTGATTCCCAACTTAGGCAGAAATAATGGCCTTCTTGTGGCCACCATGTTGGCCCGTTGTTACAGTACCGTCTTTACGGTATCTAAATATGATTCCCCTGGCAGCGGAATTGCTAATCTTCATTTATCGCGCCAAAACCATAAAATCGTGACCTTCCTTATAGGCGTCTATAAGTTTCTCTTTATCTATCGCCGAAATTCTACACATAAATTATGAAAATGCAAGTGCAAAATGAAGGACTTATGATTTCCTATGATTTCTGATGTTGCCACTCGAATTTTGAAGTTAAACTTCGACTGCAGGGTCCGTGGCATCTGATGATGCGGATGAAATCGTTGAACAGTTGTCGTACATTTTTAAATGGCCAAAATCTTAATTGTCCAATTATATACTTAAAAGTCTAATTGGGTATGTATGTTTTTGGTCTTGTCTGTATGTATTTTTGTGTATGTTTGTGTGTAATTAGGTATGTATGGGGTGAGAAAAAATTTTTTGTACAACTTCTTTAATAAATTATATATATTAATTGTCCGATTGTATGCTTAATTGTCCAAATTAAGATAAATTGTCATGTTATATGTGCGATTTGATTGGTTGATTCTTGATAAATTATAATAATTATATTAAATTATATATTTAAATGTCCAAATTGCTATTCTTAAATGACAACAACAGTAGTAAATGTTATTGTTAAAAGATCTTCAACTATTATTTCATTGGATAATTATATTCAACCAATTTTTTTAAGCTTAGAATTTCGTATCCTGCTGTTGTTAAATGAAACGTACTGTAATACTTTATATGCATATATAAATAAGCGATCGCCTTTCGATATTAACTTATATGGTTCAATAGATTATTATTTAAAATGATTCTCGATAACTTATTATACGGGTTTGAGCGAATCTGTTAAATAAATTATATTAGATTATTTTATTAATCACAATACAATGGGGAGTTATATAAAAGAAGTACTATATAGTACTAATAATTGAAAACATGTAGGTCACAGTCTGACCTATATATCAGTCGTGAGAATGTTTATAATATTATTTATTGGTTTTTTTGTTAATTATTGATGCTTGAATTGTGACCAACGTAAGTTTTATTTTATAAGTAATTAAATATAATTATCAAATATAATAACACTAATAAATATAATAATATTAGATATTAAATATAATAACCGTTAAATATAATACATATTAATTAAGCCATGATAACTATATAGTCGATTAATATATGGATTCTAAATAAATAATTATAATAAATAACAGATAGTTAATGTGATGGCGAAAACGATAATCCGGAAGATAACGAAATATAAATTCAGTTCTTTAAGTGCGTGGAGGTAAGAGTAACAATTTGAAAAATTCGAAGAACTCTGAGTGATTTATGGTTGTTTGTAAAGGTTCTAGGTCGATTCGACTAAGATAAGTTCGACTAACGGAAGATTCAACTAAGGTCGTTTCGATTAATGGTCGATTCGACTTATTATGAATTTTATTTATTAATTGTTGATTGCAACAAAACATTTAAAAGTTAATAAATTAATACTTAAATAGATTAATAAAAACTATTTTTCAAAAACAATCGGAACTGAATGAATTGATTTTTGTAATATTAACGCAAATTTTTTCCTTCTACTTTTCGACCACAAAAAATTATCGATACCTCGCAATTTTATTACCTCTCATACTACAAAAAAATTATCAAAAAATTTAAATTTAAAATTGTTTGAAAATTTTAAGTATAATAAATATTATTTATTATTAAAATAATTTAATATTATTAAAATGTTTTTTATTTATTAAAGATATTATTTTAAAAGACCGAAATTATTACAAAATGAGTTTTTTTCATTTAAAATTGAGAATGTCTCATTTTCTTTATTTGTATATTTTTAAGGCATTTAAAATCTGAATTTTAATAGAAAAAACTCATTTTAAAATCAAGGAAAAAATCTCAATTTTAAATGAAAAAAACCTTATTTGATTTATAAAAATAATTTTGTAATAATTTCGGTCTTTTGGGATTCGGTCATTTGACACAAACCCTTTTTTATCATAAACTTCATAAATCACTGGGATAAATGACAATACGAAAACCCATTCTTTTAAATTGTTTTGAGAATTAATTTTTATTTTGTTTTCATCAGACGGAGAAATTATTCTTTGTTCTGGAAATTCGTTACATAAAAATTTAAAAATTATGTTAAAAAATCAAGTAAAATCTAATGTTCGCGTTATGATTTCCTTTATCATTGACTTGAGCCCATTTTCTTAATTATATTAAATTAAATAAATAAAATAAACAAATAGTAAATAAGTTTAAATTAAACAATTAAATAAATTTTAAAGTAATTAAAAAAAGTTTATATAAATAAAATAACTAAATTAAATAATTTATATAAAATTAAATAAGTACAATCATTAAACAAAGTTAAAATTTATTTAAATAATTAAACCATCACTTTCATTTGGTTTCGTGATTTTTAGTTGAATTAGTAGTGCAGTTTTAGTTTTATTTAAATCAATTAGGTAAATTATAATCAGCAGATTTGAATCGATTGCCGGTTTAGATCAATGTATACGTGTATGTTAATATAGAGAAAAGGAAATATCTATAATGGTGCATGTGTGTTTTTTGTGTCTGAATGTGAATGTGTGTATCTAATTCTAAAATTTTCAAATGCGATTGGAAAGGTGTTTTTGCGAGTTTGTGTGTTTGTTTTGATAACAAAAAATTTAATCACAATTTTGTAAAATGTTGTTTAAATCGACCATTTAAAATAAAAATTGGCAATTTTTGACGTTATTGTTTATTTTGATTGAGTTACATTGCAATTTGTTAAAATATTTACCGATTTCTCTTTATCCAACGACACCGATCAGTAAAGAAATCGATTCCAGAGTCGTTAATGAAGTATTCAATCATGTAAATAAGTTCTCCTTGAATACTTCAAAAATTGGAAAATTATTAAGCCAAATGCGAATCATATCCCAGGATAATAGTGCGATCATTTATGTTTTCACTCTGTTCTTCAAATGAATCAAACAGAACCAGATGACTGAAACATTGTGGTATGTCAAATGTCATTCCTGAAGGCGGCGGAGGTTAAATATAACCTCCTTCCTGATTAATAGATTTCGCTCTAAAGCGTCTCAACCACCTACTAACCACTGATCGATGCGGAAGTGCTATGAGAATATCTTCAGCTAAATCCTTGGCAATTGATCATTCCATTGCAGTTGGTGTCGACATACTACCTTGCATCTTCTGTTTCATTTGAAAAACGGCCTCTCTCGCTTAAATTGTAGCAAAATTACTTTCATCTTTATTGATAAAATGAAGTCCAGATGAAAATCTTCTTTTAATAACAACACTCATCCATTAAAAAAATATTTCAAGACAATATATTTCGACGGATCTACCGTCATCTTCGGGTTACTAATTAATAATTAATTCACCTGTATATAAATACAAAAATGATGATTATATAATCGATTGTATGAAATCATACTAATCAAAAATTCTCAATAAGCTGGTTGAGACTGCCGATTGAACATTGATTTTAGGGCAACGTGACCTAATTAACAATGCTTCACACAACACTCTCTCCCAATAACTGTCAAAATGCTTATACAGAATTTATTTATACAGAAATTTTGAATCAAATTATGAGATCGTGATATAATTTTTAAATGTAATTCATTGTTAGTTGCTTTTAACAATGCATTTTTAAAGTTTTTAAATAAGGTACAATTAAACAATATTTAGACATATTATTAATATCTAATGATCCTTCGATTTCTTTCTTAGATCCATCAGGAAAAGCCAAACTCTGATTTTTCGAAAAATCTTTCAAAAGTATTTTATCTACTGTTTCCTTTATTAATTTTTCTAGAAAAGATATAGAATAACCATTCTGATTTAACAAAGAACTTAGTTTATTAACACTTTCTACATATTTAACAAAAGTGGAAGACAATGACCAGGAGCGATAAATTAAACCTTTTATCATGTTTCTTTTAAACATAAGTTCACAAAAACTGTCTGGTGAAGTATATAAACCTGTATCAGTTTGCTTCCTATAAATTCCAGTCTCGTAACTAAGAGATTTTCTTTCAACCAAAAGATACAGAAAAGGTAAGACTCCATTCTTTTTATTTTCAACTGTAAAAGTAACATTTGAATGTAACGAATTCATAAAATTTAAAAATGGAATACATCAGCCTGATTTTTAAAAACTTGAAATATATCATCAACGTATCGTTTATATACTAAAGGTTGATTTCCATCAAACAGTTCAATTTTATTTTCAATCTTTGAAAGAAAAACAGAAGCTAAAGTTGGTGCTAACGGTGAACCCATAGCAACCCCATCAGTTTGCCTATACCACTCATTAAAAATAAAATGAACATTTGATGCTGCAAAACTTAATAACTCACGAAACCCAACCTCGTCGAAAATATGATGTTCTGAATGATTATTTTTCCATAGATCACAACACAAATTCAAAGTTTCAACTAAGGGAACATTTGTAAATAAACTAGAGATGTCAAAAGAAACCATAAATTCACCTTCATTCTGTACTTTATAAGTAGAAATGAAATCAACAAATTCAAAATTATCATGACAAAAAAAATCTGATGATAATAGAGGTTTTAATTTTGAATCTAGATATTTCGCTACCATATATTGAGACGTTCTAATCATCGATAAAAAAGATCTTAAAGGTATTCCATTTCTATGTACCTTCGGAAGTCCATATAATTTGGCTGGTTGAGAACCAATTGGATGCAAACCTTTTACAAGATTATCACAAATATGACCCTGTTTATTAAGATTTGATAATAAAGAAGTAAGAAATTCATCATCTTTTATCGGAGGAAGTTTACCATTTTTACGAAATTTATTAAGTTTCATAAATTGTGGCCCTTTGAGAACATCAATAATTTTATTCACATAATCCTTATTTAAAACGACTAGACCATTCCCTTTATCAAATTTACATACATTAATATTTTTTTAGATAGATTTTCTAAAATCAAGAAATCTTTGTTTAAATCTTTGCTTAAAATTTTTATTTACATAATCTGAAGTATTTTTATTCAAAACATGCTTAAAATATCCGAAATCAAAACTAGGAAAATAAGAAATATTAGATAAATAATAGCCATACATTGCTTCAATCTTTGACTGAAATTTTAATTTATCAAATTTTGATTTTATTGAATGTTTAGGTCCATATTTAATTATATCGATCTCATCCTTAGATAAATTTACCTTACTCAAATTATTAATAGTATTTTTAACATCAAATTTAAAAACTCCAAATAATTTTCTTAAATTATTTAATTTCTTATTCTGTGTAGCAAATTTACTTTTATTTAAACTATCAGAATTAATGATAGACATGATCACACATAAACGAAAATAAAAATCACACCTGCATCATGTAACTCGAATGGAATTATTGTCAGCGCCTTCACAATGTCGTTTCTCGCTCTTTTTTCTTTCTCGATCAGTCTTCCAAGCATCATTTTGTGGATCATTCTGATATCTTCACTTTGTAGGCATGAATCGGAAGTTTTCGAAAATCTAAACCATGAAAATGACATTCGAAAGTTCTGTATTTCAGTGTTTTGCTATTGTTTGTTCTCACTTAAAATGAAATGATTTTGTGTCGTCGAAGTGAATGTTTCAGCAAGTCCGGATAGCGTTGACAATGAAGAGGAAAAAATCAAAATTAAAAAATACAAAGGGTGTAGCAAATCAATTATATAAAAAATGAAAAAGTAATTAAAAGACCACAACGTAGTGACTGAAAAGATAAAACTTTATTGTGGCCTTTTCTCATTGGCCAGTTGCTTGAATCAGGCATTTTAATTGGTTATTTTTTTAAAACTGATTTATGTTGATTTTTCGATTGCGACTTTTTTTTCATTGTTGTCATTTTTTTGTCGAATCATTGTGATGAAAAAAAATTTTTGTATGATATTGTGGAAAGATTTGTCTTGTAGGATAACGTTGAAAGAAAATGAATTTTCTGGCAATGGTTTCATGATAAAATTAAAGACGTTTATCGATCGATTTTGTGCTGTGAAAAATTTGAATATTGACATTCTTTTCAAATTTATTGATTTCAAATGAAAAAATGTTGAAATAAACGAACGTTATGAAGTTTATTATGCGAAATATTTAAATGTATCAAGTATAAAAGATTCTTTAGATGATTGTCAGATATGTAATTTGTGTAATAATCGATTGAATTTGAATTTATTCAAATTAAATGTCTAACTTGTCATTTCACTACGACACGATTTCATGCTGAAAGACGCCGGATCAGAAAGTCTCAATAATAAATGTATTCTTTGTAAAAAAAAGACGGATTGCGCTGGGATTGTTCGTGAAGGGTGTCAACGTTATATGGAGAGGTTGTAATCTTTCTTTCGCGCAACAGTATCCATGAGTTGATGCAGAAGAACAAGGAGAATATCAAAGAAGACGTTGAATTTCTTGCTGATAACAAGCCTGTCAATTGCAAAGTACAAAAGGAGATGAAGATTCATTCGTTTGTTTTGAATGCTTTATTAGTTCAATGCTTCACGATCTCAAACAAGACAAATCAAATTGTGAAAACATCGACAGAGAATTGATGGAGATACCCGTTACTAATCCCAATGAATTGGTGATTAGAGAAGACGATATTCATAAAATAAAAATAGCCTCAACTATTCCGGATGCTGTATTTAGTGGGAATTCGACATTGGTACTGACTCAGTTGATATAAGAAGATGTGATAGTTTACTACTGATTTTTCTTTCTTTATTATTATCTTTTGCATCATACTTTTTACTCTGCTTTATTGATGGAGAGTGACTAAATTTACATTTTTATTATTTTTCAGTCATTAATTATTATTGATTGAACAGGAGTAAATATAAAACCGCTTAATTCATTCGATTGATCACTATCTTCTGTAGCCGGTTGAACTGAGTTTGTATGAGTTTCGTGTACAACCGATTCAATAACCGATTGCGTTACAGGATCATCGTGGATTTGGCGAGCATTAATTGTATCCTCATCAATGTCATAGTCGTCTTCCAATCAAACTAAGGAGTTGCCATCATCGATTAAACAATCGAATGAATTGAGCGGTTTTATATTTACTCCTGTTCAATCAACACAATTATCGGTTATTGAATCGATTGTACACGAAACTCATACAAACTCAGTTCAATCGACTACAGAAGACGTGCGTTAAAGGATCATCGTGGATCATCATTTGGCGAGTATTAATTGTATCAGCAAAGTTAAACTAATTGAATAGCATTATCACGAGAAATGTGACACCATCAAACAGTTAATGATTGAGACTTTGGCTGACATATTAATAATTTGTTTTCCATGACCCATAGTCCCACCATTAACATCAGGATGCTGCAACCGCTCTCCTATCAATATATATATTTATATATAATGAATTAATAATTAATGACTGACAAATAATAAAATGTAGATTTAGTCACTCTCTATCAATAAAGGAATAATGAGGCTGTCGGAGTAGGTTGATATTCTTTTCTTCCAGCAAATTTGTCACTGTCCTGGTGACATGAAAATGTATAAACATTCGCGATAGGAATTCGAAATACCTTTCTGCATTAACGGTTTCTCCATGAATCAAAATCTCAAAGTAGGTTTCATCATGCAAATTTGTTACGCATCATTCTTCTGGCAACCGTTGGTCTGTCGCCCTAAAATGGACCCACGATTTTGTGGATGATAAAGATGTTAAATTTCAAGCATATATCCACTTCTCATCTGTAACAAACAATCTTTTTCTAATGTTGTGAGACATTGTAACATATCGAATTTCTTTGCATCCTGACACACGAGTTTGTTTTTGAGTTTCGCTCAAGTCATGTGAAACCCATTTAACTTGGACACTGATCTTTTGAAGTTCTTGAGTGAGAATACGTTGAGGATATCAGTGATCATAGAGAGACTGGCGGGACTGAAGAACTTTTCAGCCTCAAAAAAACCACGAATGTCTTAGAACATTTTCTTGAGTTGCATAAGTTCGTGGTCTTCCATATCCTTCTCGACGCTTAAAGGAATCAAATTTATCATCATGAAATTCTTTCAGAATTTGCTGCACCCTTCTGACAGTAATTATGCTTCCCCACGCGTTTTCGATAAGGCGGTGAATTTCGGTCACACTAAAACCATTCTTTGTTAGAGTGAGGATGAAAACCTTCTTTTCTTCTAAAGTGATTTGCTCCTCCATGGACCGTGTTGTTACTTATAATGAGAAGAGCATAATAAGAAAATTTATTTGAATTTATTAATCAATTTATTTAAATTTCAATATATTCATTCATTTTAATTGACTGACCTTTTAATATGCATGTATCAAAGTGTTTTTCACAAAAAAATGAAATTTCTTTTATAAAACAAATTAAAACAAAATGAATTTTGGTAATTTTTAATTGATTTTGATTTTCAAATAAAGTTTATAATATATAATAGTTAAAAAATTAAGAAATGGCACAAATTTTTAGACTTTAAAAAAGCTTTTGATAGGTTATTGCATGAAGCATTATGGCATACTATGAATAAGCGCAACACTTGAAAACATATCATAAGAATTATTAAGAGTCTTTAGAAGACATGAAAACCAAAGTATTCACAGGTAAGAAATTTAGTGACTAATCAAATCCTTCTATCACCAACGCTATTCAACTTTTTCCTTGTGTTAAGAACACTGACGCAATTATTTTTATAGCATTTATTATTACAACAAATGAGAGTGATCTATGTGACTGCTAATGAAAGACCGTTCACAAATCTGAATTCTAGTTGGTGATTATTTATTCATGTTTATTCCAACAAATTTTCTTCATTACTTAATTTTGAAATCTTTGAATGGAGTTAATAATTTTACATTTTTTTATTTAACTTCGAAATTTATTTTTCATTTAAATTTCATGAAAACCGTTTATTAAATTTCATAGAGAAATATTTTTTTAATATTATATATTTAATATATTTAAATATATTTAAATGTCGGCCCTCGAAGTTTATTTTATTTAGCTACTTTAAAACTTTATTAAAAATATACAAACTATTATTTTTATAATTTTGGGTTTTTTATGAATTTAAATATTGAATTTAGAATAATTTAAAAACTTAGAAATTATTTATATTTAATATTTAGCCTACTTATTATTTTATAAGTTTAAATTTTATCAGATTATTATTACATTAACTTTTCAAAATTTTAATTATGTTCGAATAATTACTTAATATAAATTCGATAAGAAACTTCCTACTGATGGGAGGATTACCATTCTAAGTTCAGTGTAATAAAATTAAAATACAACATATTTACACATTTGAAATATGTCTCACACCTTGAGAGAATTATTATCAAAGCAATATAAGATCTGGACTATGTTGTAATAATCTTCGGAGGAACGAGAATAACAAGCTTACGATTTGCTGACAACAAGTTGTTTTGCTGAAATCTTTTTTTAATCTTTCAAACCATTCTTTATTTGCCAAAAATAACACACAATAACGTTTCTTCAAATCTCAAATAATTTTAATACAAAAGTTATGAGTTAAATTTACATCATCATCTATCATTGACTTTTTTAGGCTTTACCCAAAAATCTTTATCTGTTTATGAAACAATTTAATTCATTAATTATTTATATCAATTGGTCTCTATGGGTTTAAAAATAAACTTATCAAAATAAGAAATCAGTTTCTAATAAAATTATATTTGAAAATACTCCCTCTGTCCGAGAATAAGAGTCCCATTTCTCTTATGGATTTCCCAATGACATGGGACTCTTATTTGCGGACAGAGGGAGTAAAATATATCGATTAATCTATTTATATTATCTATCCACAGCAAATTGAAATTAACCCTAGAAAGATTACCATATGACTAAGTTTTGAAAAAATAATTATGCGCTTTAAAGGCGCATGCTTATTGGACCTATGTATTTCATGTTAGTAAATTATTTTTATTTATCCTACAACACGGTACACTGGCGACTGAGTTGACTGAAAAGGACAGCTAAATTCACGCACCGATTAAAAAGAAAAAACGATGTGTTTACGACGCGGGTGCCTCTGAGATGCAGGTTATCTATCTAGGGTAAAAACAAAAATATCAAATAATAAAGAAACTAAA
>MQRK01054717.1:0-12459 GCA_001938485.1 Girardia tigrina
TTTTAAGCGTAAGATTCAAAATGGATGTAAATCAGTGTGTAAGAATTGTTATTTTATTTGCAAAGCATGAGTCAGTGACTATAGTAAAAGAGAACTTCAACGACTTAAGTGGAAAAATATTCCAACCGAAAAAATTATTAAAAGCATCTTCAAAAAGTATCAAAAACAGGAAGCGTTCTAACTACCCCAAAATCTGGAAGACCACCAAATGATGATGAAAAGAAAAATGAGATAGAAGAACATTTTAAGCAAGAACCCTAGTCTTCTATCAGGAAATCGTTGTCAACTCTGAATTGGTCTTATGGAACTGTTCAAAAAGTATTACGAAACAACTTAAAAATGTTCCCCTACAGAATTCAAGCACGCAACTTTTGTATGAAGAAGACTGTGCTCTTCGACGTGTTATGTGTGAAACGTTAATTCAATTGATAAATGCAGATGACAATTTTCTCAGTAACCTGATATTCTCTGATGAGTCAACTTTCCATCTTAACGGCATTGTAAAAAGGTATAACTGTCGCATTTGTGACACTGAAACACCAACCAAAACATATCAGATGTCACAGGCTAGTGAAAAAGTTAATATTTGAATGGGGTTGTCTTCAACTCATGTTTATGGGCCCTTTTTTATTGAAGGAAACATACAGCGGCGCTTTACCTTGATATTTTAAAAACGTTGCTTTATGCCATCGTTATCAATAACATTCAAACGGAAAGCTGTGTTCCTGCGACAATTTCTGGATGAAGCTGTTTGAGTCAAATCAATGAACCGAATTGATTAAGAAAACATTAAAATTAATTTGATAATTGTGAAAATTTAAAAAAAACTGTAATTTTCGAATTAAAAAATATGTGATTGAATTTTGAATGGGATTGTATAAAAATTAGTGTGAATTTCAAAAAATAATTAATTATTTCTAATTGTTGAAAAGAATTTTAAAAAAAGGTTGAATTTGTTTAAACTAATCAATAGAATCATTAGCTGTAAAGATTTTTTGAAAATCAATAAACAATTAATCCGAGCTTCGTTATTTTTTGGTTCAAATTTTAAAATGATGGGAGATACTTTAATAAAAAAAATTAAATTCATCCAAATTAATGAATTCAAACTTCCAGAAGCGTTTCCACAACGTTAGCTGGGACAATGTGGTCCATAAGTATGGCCGGCCAGGTCACCTGGTTTGACACCACTCGATTTTTTGTGTGAGGGTATTTGAAGAATGAAAAGAATAAGAGAAAAACAGAAACAGTTCAGCAACTTAAATACTTTATTTGTCAAGAAGCGGCAAAAATAGGTGGTGAAATGTGCCAAAATGCCATTAAGTCTTTTTATGGACGCCTTAAACATTGTTTTGATGTCGATGGTTATTCTGTTGAATATTATTAAATTTTAATAAATGCTTTTTTGTTATATAAAACCATTTTTTCATCATGTTTTGCCACAAAAATTTATTGCAGTTTAAATCCCGGTAGTTACTTAATGATCACCCTGTACATTTCCATTATTCTTTTTTAGTCTCTCCTTACCTGATGGATTGTCTCTAACCACTAATATTTCCCAATCTCGGGGTATTTTTCTTTTCAGTTTTATTCCGTATTTATCTAAGAAATCTACCTGCAATGATTTCGGAATCTAGTTCTTTGACCAATTAAAACTCTTTGAACTTCTGTTTTTCCTGAATAGCCACATTCAATTGAAAGATTCCGTAATTTATTTAAATCAGAGGAATGAAAAAACGTCTCAGTTGAGCGAATTTCTCAGAAATGATATCTTTCATATTTTTAATTATCCTCACCTCAATTACATTCATTCAATGCACTTTTCTATCTTTCACATAAAAATCCACACTTGAACGTCCTTTTAATTCTTTATAATTTATCTTAAACTTTGATATCTTCAATATTTCAATTGTACCATTTAATTTCTTCAGGTCTTCTTGAATTTTAATACTATTATATTGTTCTGGATTTCCTACATGTTGACTTTCAAGTTCACAAATCACTCGAGGAATATTTTTACACGAAAAATCAAACATGCATACAACATCAAAATTCCTCACAATAGTGAAATGCTTTATTTTCTAAGTTCCATTATTTAAAATTACCTGTTAAAAATAATTTTGGTTAGTCTACTCTTATAACAAGTTTCCAACTGTTTAAGATAGTCCGACTGAATGGTTCAGTCTCTAGGTGGCCCTGGAGACTGACTGGTAGTAGCACAGTCATTGTGGCGTGGTTCCTGTGGTTTAAACAATTTTAAATTCTGAACATCAACCAAACTGATAGTTATACAAAATACCCTCATAAGATTTACTTTTTAAGCTTATTTATATTTTTAAAATCTTTCTATTTATTTATAAAAAGTGAGATTTTGATGTCATACAACATTACGCAAACTGAAGAAATTTTTTTTTGACATAATGATCTTTTTCGGTATTTTTTATCAATAAATAATATGTATGAAAAAATTGAGTTATAATCTCTCAGGATATCTTGGTCTCATAGATTGCTATCAACAACATTTCACATACTAAAATATATTTTTTGGATCGAAATAAGATTATCCATCTAGTTTTCTTAAATGTGAGAAACTGTGAAAGACTTGGAAGTTGTCTGTCTTCGTCTTGGAAGATTCTCAAAGTATTCACAGCTCAAAAATTTAGAATAGGATTTAATTTTGCTCTTTAACGGTTGAAACGGTTAAATAAGTATAGAATAAATAAATATTATTTTAAAAAATATTTAATAATATAATTTATGTTTCTCCTACATAAACAAATAATTGACAATGATTAAAACATATCCTACAGAAACTCTGTGTACATCAAATACTTCCCTCCTTTTATCCTAAACATTTATTGAAACTATTGTTTGCCCATAACATAATGAAAAGAAGAGAACTTAAATGTTTAGGGATAAAAATCAAAATATATAACCAAAAATTAGAAAAAAAACAAACGACAAATTATGTGTTTAACAAAACATTAAAAAACAAATAGAACAACGAAATGTCAATATGACAATTCAGTTATCACTGAATTATTTTGTGACGCTATTGAAATTGTACTTTTTACACAGAAGTTTTCACTTCGGTTCGCAGTTCGAATAGAAAATTTCGAAGTTTAATTTTAAAAACTTTTAGGGAGTAAAATATTAAATTTATATTTAAACATATGTATTGGAATTAATGAGGACAAGTTTTTTTACAATACCTTCAGAGAAAAGGAAGTAAGACTTTGATTAGAGGAACTTCTTGGGAACAACCTCTTCATTCTACCTGTCAACCTTGTACTGAAATATTTTTTAATAAAGGTAAAGATTTATTTAATGTATATTATTTATATTACTATTATTACTATTATTAATATTATTTATTTTTTTATATATTATTTACATTATTTATATAATTTACATTGTTAATATTATTAATATTATTTATTTTTTTACATTATTTATATTATTTATACTATTTATATTACTATCAAATATTATAAAAATAAATTTTAAAGATTTTTGTTTCACGAAATAAATAAAATAAGCAAATAAATAATAAAATAATGCAAAGTTTATTTTTATGGTTTTCATTAATCTTTAATCAATAATCCAACCAGATTAAAGTGAACGACATTCGTATTTTAGTATATAAATTAAATAATATGTAAATTAAAACAAAATAATCGAAAAATACGATTCAATGAGATTTCTTTGAAATTTGATTAATCGAATCCGACTTCATTTAAAAGTCAAATGTCACATATGTTTACCTATTTAAATATGTGTAGAGTGACGTAACGGATTACGGCAACATAATAATTATTATTATAATATTATAAATACGATTAACACATTCTTTTTTCTATTTTAGATTATTTAAACTATTTTATTGTGCCGTAAGTGAGTGAAAATCTTGAATTTGGAATGAAGAAACGAAAAAAAATAATATAAAATTTTGAAAAATAATAAAAAAATGATTTAAAATTTTTAACGAAAATAATAAACTTTTAAAAATTCGATTAATTATTCCAATGAAAATAAACAATATCGAAAAATATATTAATTATATTTTCGAACGATTATCAAGAATCACAAAAATAAATCTTCCTCATAAACTTTCCATGAGCTTGGATGGCAGGGATATGTTTGGAATCTATCTTAAGGAACAAAATCAAGGGAAATTTTGATCTTGAAAAAAATAAATAATGACAATGATAGTTAATTTAAAGAAGATTTCGGGACCCCCATTTCATACAGAAATATTGTTTTAATATTTATTGATCTTTTCTTTATCTATGAATATTGACAATAACTTTCTTTTTATTTAATTATTTATTCTAAAATTTATATATATTTATATATTTGCATTCAATATACCGGTAATTTATATTCTACTTTATTTGCATATACATATGTAAGTGAAGATTTATCATTATATTCTCTTGCGTCAGTGACACGTCCTGTACGTCGAAATTTATCAATTAATCGTTTTATCGATGAAAAGTGAATACATTGAGACGATTCAAACTTCCTTTTAAAAGTTTGTTGATCTCGTTTACATCCTTCTTGTTTAAATAATATACCTGGACAATAAATATGGGATGATAAGTATCCATTGTTTTCCATTTTTGTAGCGATTAATTGATTCAACCACATTATTTAAATGAATTTTTAAAGAAAATAATCATGAAAAATGATGAAAACTGTGAAAAAAGGAAAAGAAACTAGCACTCGGAGCAAAGGGGAACATAAGAAAAGTAATTTTGAGGGAAATATGATTCATTACGTTCAATGTCCGAATTTTTGAGCACCCTGAGTATATGTTTGTTCTGTTCTACTCACCTATTGATCGGTTAAGATTATATAAAAACTAACTTGTATTAATAAAATAAAGAATAACACTTTGTACAAGTTTCAATAATTATTGTTTCCATAAAAAATTGTGATAGAATTCCTATGTAGAATATGTAAAGGATTGATAAAAGGTCCTCAAGTACCATCAAGTTAACAAAGGATAAAACTGATATAACTAAGGGGTGATTAAAAATAATAAATACAAATTTCAACCTTTTTTTCAACGAATTTTAAAATATTCACAACAAACCTGTAAGATTTTGAAGGTGTTGTTGAAGGTGATAAAAAAATAAATAGAGATTATTTGTAAGAAAGATTTTATAAGATTCACTCAGTCGAATAATCAGAATCAAAATAAATTATATTATATTTTTAACTAATAATAAAATTCTGATTTCAAATAACAAAAAAAATAATTGAAATTTTATAAATATTTTAAATTTTATGAGTTAGTGTATTCTTAATAACAAACTCGGATATTTATGTTTGTATATACATTGTTTAAGGAGTATGTATTTATTTGAAACAATAAGCTGTTTGTTATACACTTTTATATGACTCTCTGATTGGTTTGTATGAGTGCTATATAAATCATTCAGAGGAGAATAATTTTCATTTTAGGTACATGTAAAATGCCGGAAAAAAAACTGGATGCGTTCGTTAAAACTCGTATTTGGAGTAGTATTCAAGATGTGACAACGGGAAACTTTTGGAAAGCTTTATACGCAGAGTGCCTAGGAACTTTTATTCTTGTTTTTATCGGTTTGGGATCATGTTACAGCGATGGAGGCCTTCTTGGAGCAGCCTTGGGCTTTGGATTAGGTGGAGCGATAGGCATTTATGTTAGTGCGCCAATAAGTGGCGGAAATATTAATCCAGCGGTTAGCTTGGGATTGTTGGTAGCCCGCCAAATTAGCTTTATTAGATGTATGTTATATATTTTATTTCAAATTATTGGATCGTTGTTGGCATCTGAGGCCATGTATTTCATCGCTCGAAATAGTAATAATACGATTCACGGCGTCTCTAAGATCCATATTGTTGAAGGAAAAGCCGTTTTGTGCGAAGTCATCCTTACATTTATATTAGTCTTTACGGTTATGAGAATGTGCGTCGAAAAAGCCCGATCGAGTACTGAAAGAGGTTTGGCGCCCCTCGCAATCGGCATTAGTATCCTTGTTGGAATTTTATGTGGGGTAAGATTTTTTATATATTTTTTTTATAATTTAGCTATTTAATTTTTAATTTTTTTTTAAGTAAGAAGAAGTATTTTTGTAATTTTTAAAACCGTAATATATTTTTTTGATTTACATTAATTAATCGATAAAATATTTTCTCAAAAGAAAATAAAAAATGAACTTTTACTGTTTCTATGTGAAATTTAACAATGAATTTGTTTATCGTTGTTATTTCTATGGAGAGAGGAGACAGAAAATAACATATTCAAGACGACCAAACGATTAAAAATATCTTTGTTATTATATTATATTATATTATATTATATTATATATATATATAATATTATTTATTGAGTCTTTTGATCATTAATTTAATATTTTTGAAAAATAATTTTGTAAAAGCTTTTTTTTAAAAAATCGATTATAGTACATGTTTCGGACATTAATTTAAATCATCAGCAATTATATTTGTTAGTTATAATGTTATATTTTATAAAGTTAGTTTAAAAGGAAAAATTTATTTATTTATTTTATTTAAGACCTTGTAATTAAAGATTTTAAGAATTGAAACGGTTTTACTTTGTCCATTCTGAATGTTAAGTGATGGGTTGAAGTGTCTTATGAATAATGATTCTCAAAACTGTCGTTCATAGTGAGAATCAAAGTTCTTTTGTAAAACAGAAAACTGATTTTTTGAAACAGAAGAGATTCTTTTTTACAATGTAACTAATGATGAAGAACTTAACTTGATTGATTCGATTGTGAATGCATAGTAAAACGGGTTTTGAGATGACGATTTGTCTCTCCGATGTACGAGTTTTGACACCCGTGACAATTAAATTTATATACCAGATTAGCTTGCAAGTCACAAACTGTTTTCGATTTATATGAGAGTAAGCTTTGTCTTTGGACGTCATTGAAACCACTTTGATACTACTTATTTTCTTGCAAATACTCTTATTAAATACTTTAAATCCTTCAAAATATGGTATTTTGATTATTTTTTGTGTTCTTTAATGTTTCCTTCATTTATTCTTTTCTAAACCGGTGTTGTAATAGATGTTATAACAAATTTAATTGATGATGATGGAAAAAAGAAATTCCGAAACATGTACAATAATCAATTTCTGAAAAAAGGCTTTGACAAAATAATTTTTTTATTACTTATTTATATATTTTGTATTTAATAAATTTATTAATTCTAGGCCAAATTTACCGGCGGAAGTATGAATCCCGCGAGGACTCTCGGACCGGCAATTGCTACCAACAATTTCAATAATATTTGGGTAAGATTATTAATTTTTGTTTAAATGAATAAGAAAAATACTTTATAAAATCATATTGATATTTGAATATTAATTTATGAAGTAAATAGAATATAGAAAAAAATGATTTATTAATTTCAGAAGTAATTATAATTAATTAATAGAGTTTAGGAAAAAATGCAAAACATTTTTCGTTTCCATGGAAATCTCTGCGATTCAAGCCCCAAGCGCGTCAAGTTCACTAGTGCATGTCGCTATCATAGAAAAAAAGGTTGTCTTATTTTCTAGGAATAAGAAATCTTTTTTCCTATATGTTTTATTATTGGTTGGGAAATAATAATTTTCACTGGAAAATCAATATTGAGAAGAAAGTTTTGCAACAATTTAAACAAAAAGAATTTCAGTGAAAGTTAATTAGTCTAATTTTACCTCCTTGTTTTTTTATAAAAGAGAAAAAATTAATGTGTTAAAGAAGAATAAATTAACGGATCCATCAATGAATTATCTCTTTCTACTTGAACTTGATAGTTACAATGTTACATAAATGTAAAAAATATACACTGAAAGACGCCTTTTACATTTTAAATTTCTTTTCTGTATGTTATTTGCATTGATATTAACTTTGATGATGTTTGATTCAAGATTACAATTCATAATTTCACAAAAGAATTATTAAGGAAAATTACACACAAATTTAAACAAATATCTTCTCATTCATTTAATCATTTCACCAAAATCAATTTATTACATTTTCTTTAAAATCAAATTTCTACTTGATCAAAAAATATTTAACTTATTTTAAATTTAATTTATAATAAACTTTTTATTTTCAAAATAATTTCATTAAAAAAGAATTTCACTTAATGTAACTTCAATTTCTCTCAAAATAATTTCTTTCAGCATATTAAATTTTACCAAGTTATTGTTTTTATCAAAATTAAATTAACTTCCTTATTTCTTTATTATAATATTTTTACATATTATTTTCTTTTTAAAATATATCGGTTTTAATTAATCTAAACTTTTTAACTCACAATTTTTGTTTATTTTAATTAGTGTACAGTATTGTTGTTTTTTACTCAAATTCTTGTTTTACTTTTTAGATTTTTAAACTTTATGTATTTTTTTTGTTTTATGTAATTATTTAATTTTTGTTAAAATTTTAAATTAAAATTTTTTTATAAATTGTTTGGCGAATTGAAAATTTTAACTACTCTAAAACTTCTAATAATCCCCAGTACAGCTATTTTTTTCTGATCAAATTTTTTCTCTAGAATAATCCCCCACTTCTAATAATTTTACTTAATCCATAATCATCTTTTACAAAGAAAACACTGACTTTGAACTTTTCAAAGACTTTTCAAAGTTCTTGATGATTAAAGTGCTTGATGGTGAGAACTATTCGGAATCTAGCTATTCAGAAATTAATGAATAAATTTGATTTTCTAAAAAATTTTTTGATTTTTAAAAATTTATAATAATCACCCATGTCCTTATTTTTCTAACTTTTTTAAAAAATAGAATAATCCCCCAGGGGGATTATTGAAAGTTTTAGAGTAACTCATTATAATCTACAATAAAATACCGACTGCGAGTAGAAGGAAGTCTTTTGTGTAATTTTTGCGATTGTATCGACATTTGTAACTTGAGAAGACAAGTCTGTCTTAAAATAATTATTAATTCCTTATACACAACTAGCTCTATTGAAAAGATGTCTAAGAAAAATTCTTTTAATCTCAAGGACTTCGCTACCGTTTCTGAAACCCCTTCGAACAGTGTGAAAGCATAATGAATTTCTTCAAATGATCATGTCGGACCATGAAATTTATCTACATACTTTTTAAGATCCAAATTGATTGAAATAATGGTCTTCTCGTAAGTATTTTGAGACTGTTGAGTGAATCATTATTAATTAATTGTCAATTAATTACTTTTTCAGTTTGTATTTTTAATATTTTTAGTTCAAATTATAAAAAAAATTAAATAATTAAAATCAAAAACTTCTTAATATTTTGAAATTTGTAAAATTATAATTTTATTTTATTATTGGAATTTATTAATTTCAATAAAGTCTAAAAAATATAATTTATATAATATTTTAATATAATAATAACAATAAATATAATGGCAATAATATTTTTACAAAAATAAATAATAATAAAACATTTTTTTTATAATTTTCCTTTTATTTTAATTTTGGTTTTTATATATTTTAATCTTGTTTAAATCGTACTCGTTTGTTTTAAATCGACATTAGTATTTTATTTGATGTTAATGGTGTTTTTGAGTGATATATTCGTTTATATTTATTGATTTAACTCATCTGAATAAACGAAATTCTATGAAAAATTCTATATGCCAACATTAAAACAAATTAATTGAAAGTATTTATATTGATGGTCGTTTAACAAAGTGTTTTAATGTTGATTTTACGATCACTGTTAGTAAAAAATTATATATTATTTGATATATTTCGCACATTTGGACTTTTTGAATATCAAAGTAGTAAATAACTAATGACATATTTATGTGCTTGCACAGTTTATTTATTTAAATTAATAAAAATAAATAAAATTTTTAATAGAAGAAGAATTTTTTGAGTCCGTTAAAAGACAACATAAATTTTAGCGAAAAATAATTAAACAAAAATATAATATAAATAAATAATGCATTATTTTAAACAATTCTTTCTAATAAATTAAATATATTTTAATTTTTTATTAATTAATATATTAAGTATACTCAAATATAAATAAGAAAAAACATATCACATTACTCTTCGTTTTTGCAAAGCATGATATGCATAATATTTGAATTTAAAACTAAAAACAACGATATAAAATGTGTGGATTGGAAATCAGGGTTCCTTCGCGTCTGCACCCATGAAGATGTTAAAAACGTTGAGGGTACCTGAGAGGACACGCGTCTCGTCTCAACCATAGACAAATTTTTATTACCAGTTCGTAAATTCATACAGAAACCTTGAAGATCAGTTTTGGTACCCCATATTTAGAATTGATTGTTTCGGTTCAAGGTTTTTAATCAACTACATCATAAGTTTTAAATTCCTTATGCTCCTTGTCTTTTGGTGTGACTTCATCATAATAGAGCTAGTGCATTGTAAGGAATATATTTTTTGCAGAAATCCTGCGTGCTACTGGTAGGAATTATTGAAAAAGACTTAATGTGGCTTTTTAAACCATTTCTGGAGTTTTATCATTTTCATAAAGTTTTTATTACTTTCGACGAATCCTCCTCGTTATCATCTTTAAAATATATTGAATAGAATAATTTTGAAATTTTATTGGAATCCCTCAATTTCGACTTCTGTATCTTAAATTCACCACTAAAACTGCATTTCTCCATCATAAAATCGGTGGTCAGAATATTAATTTTATAATTTATCGATACATTTTGAAGGGGTAAAATAAATTTAGACGTTGCTAATTTATTCCTATTCTTCCGGACTGAGTTTTTTGTAACTAAAAATTCAAAACAAATTCAAATTATTTAAAGAAATTATTTTTATTTATAAAAGTTGATTCTTGTAAAGATTTCTTTTTTGATGTGAGTCCGTTAGTTTGGTGATTGAAGATTTTGTTTTATTGCATCGTTATAAATTTTGGTTTTGAGAATGTGACTCTAATTTTTGTCTTAAGTATTGCCCTAGCTGGAGTGGTGCGCAAATGGAAAATACGACTTTCAATTTTAATTGCAAATCCAAAAAGCATGTAACTAAATCCATAACAACAAACACCGCCATTGCCAGTCCGTGATTGAGTCGCATCCATTTAATCTTTCTACTACCTAATAACTGCAAATGAAGTATGGGATTTATCTGTACCAGAATTAATTCTTAAACAACTAACTTTTGAGAATACCAAAGATTCATATACTTATATTCGTTAGAGTTTCCATCCATTATGAAGCATCGTTTATTTTTAAAACATATTATAATTTGATGAGTCTATTTGAAACTGCGGAATTTTGGGATCCTTTCTGGATAATATTTTTAGAAAATCGTATTCGTTTAAGTCAAAGTCATGCGAGATTATTGATCAGAAATCTTGAAGAAGATGTACTTGAAGTCGTTGTTATGGAATCTACCGTTTTGGGTTCAAATGTACCCAAATCCGAGGAACAACTCCATTCATTGTTTCCATCAAATCTTGAAGAAGAATATTTTTGCTTAGACAAAGAATATTTTCGAAATTTTCTTTAGAATTTCCTACTTCTCCAAATATAATAATGGAACAATCTATGAATCTTCTCTATGACAGTCTCTAATGGAGTACATTCCTATGGACCCGTGTGCTCCAAAAACTCACCTCTACGGCCGCAATTTTAGTTTATATATATATTTAAATAATTAAAATTTTAGCACTCAATAGTGTCGTGAAATATTTGAAATTTGAGGATCCCTTCAAATAGTATAAATGATAATTTTTGTGGCTTTAATTTTTGTGAAATCTATTTGTTTCATTTATTTATAAAGACTATGTGGTCGCAACAAAGGTTATATTGTATGCTCTTAAAATAAATGAAAAATAAATATAAATATACTATTATAATTATTTAAGTCATAAAATAATTTCTCATTCATTTATTTGTTTTTCAAAAAAATAAAACAATTTTCCTAGGTGTACATCCTCGGTCCCTTGATCGGCGGAGCCTTGGCCGGATTAGTGCAGCAATTATTATTTTCATCTGAAATCTCAAAAGAATATATTGTCGATTATTTGATTAATCCGACTTTTAAAATGGAGCAGCAATATGAAAAGTATGAAGAAAAAAGGAAATACGAGGAATTCAAAAAACTTGAAGAACGTAAAAAATATGAAGAATTTAAAAAATTCGAGGAAATGCGTAAATACGAAGAAAGCGTCGAAGGTAAAGCAGATTCTGTTAAAACTAGTCGATCGGATGAGAAGGTCAAACTAACTGACATGGCCGAGTTTTGTTGATTAAATTATTTTCTTTTATTTATTATTTTGATGATTACTTGTCAGTCTTTTACACCAGTGTCACTCTAGATATGAATGTATTTTATATTTAACAGTGCTGTGAAAATTATGAAATTGTTGACATGTTTCATTGTCTTTATTTACTTTTTATTTGTTTGATTTATTATTATGTAAAACTAAATATATTATTCGCATTTCTTTTTC
>MQRK01054725.1:0-10066 GCA_001938485.1 Girardia tigrina
ATATATATATATATATATATATATATATATATATATATATATAAAATACTTGTTTACATGATGGCTGCAGATATAAAATAAATGAGAAACTAATAATATATGGTATTATATAAATAGTGATATGATTAGTAACATTGCAAAACAACAGGAAGGTTATATATTGGGTTTTGGAATAAGTTACCGCCGTTTTTGAAAAATTAAAATTTTATTTTTTAACAAAAAAGTTACGACAAATTAATCACAAATATAATCTCCGCCATTGTTCAGGACTTCTTCCCAACGTTCAACGAGTTTTTCAATGCCTCTTTGGTAGAAATCGCCCGGTCTTGACTCGAAGAATTCAGCCAACCAAACTTGCAGTTCTCCATCATTGTTGAACGAAACACCACGCAAAGCGTTAGAAAGCGAACGGAAAAGATGAAAATCAGATGGAGCCAAGTCAAGTGAATACGGAGGGTGCGGTAACACCTCCCAACCAAGCGTTTGAATGGCTTCTTTTGTCATTCTGGCAATATGAGGACGTGCATTGTCGTGTTGCAAAATAACGCCATGTTGTCGATCCTGATGTTTTTGTCTTATATCGGCGTTGAGTCTATGCAGCTGTTGAACATAAAGTTCAGTGTTCACTGTTTGGTTTCAAGGAAGCAATTCATAATGAATAATCCCTTCCCAACCCTCCAAACGCATAGCATTGTCTTTCGTGGATGAAGATCCTGTTTAGCTCGCGGTGTCAATTGTTCTTCTCGACTGCGCCATTCTTTGCGCTGTTTCATGTTGACGTACAGGCACCATTTTTCATCACCCGTTACAATTCGATAAATAAATTGTTGCTTATGACCGTGAGTAGAGCGATGACGGGCAAGCAAACTCGCCGAAATTGTGGATCGCTGGTTTTTGTTGTTTTCGGTCAAAAGATGTGGGACCGAAGCTCCCATTTTTTGAACTTTTCCCATTGATTTCAGGTGGTTCACGACAGTTTTTGATCACAATCCATTTGTTCCACCAATTCTCGATTGGTTTGACACGCGTCTTCATGCAAAAGTTTGTTCAAACGCCCTTCATCGAATTCATTTGGTCGTCCTGAATGAGGTGCATCCTTGAGGTCAAAATTGTCAATTTTAAATTTTGCGAAACAATCACGAGCGGTTCTATCAGCTATAGTACCTTCTCCGTATACGGCACAAAGCTCTCGGGCAGCGTCTGCGGCTTTGGCGCCTCGATTAAACGCAAACAATAGATGGTGTCGGAAATGTTCATTTTTGTCGACTTGACACTCCATTTCAATGGTCTAAAAATCGACAAAAATTAATCTGAATAAAAAAACAAAATACACCATTTTTTAGAGCAAAACAATAGCTTTCAAATAACATATAACATTACATCTAAAAATTTGATTTAAATATTAAATTGATTAAAAATTGATTAAAAATTCAAAAAACGGCGGGAACTTATTCCTCAACCTAATATTTAGGTATAATGCAGATGTGCCGTCATTTATATTTGTGCTAATTTTGACGCATTACCCGTTAATGTTGCCAGAGTTAATTCGGGGTTATGCGTTAAGTAGAGAAAAATATAAAACAAAAATATTTACACGCAATTTAAATTTAATTTAGTAGTGTATCGTCCCTAACACTATCACATGAAGACAAGGTTCTTTTAAATTGGTCAGTTTCAATTGAATAGTTTCCAGAGGTTCAGAAAACAAAAAAAACAAAATCTTCATGGTTCAGAAAACTGTTACATTTTAGTTTAGTTTTGATCAATTTACTGATCAGATTGATTGAAATTCGGTGAGAAAAGTGCCTGTTTCAGTCATTTGAAGAGTCTTGGTAGAGAAATATTGAAATAGCAGAGGATATGGGAGATTTAGCGTTGTAGTGTTGGAGAATAAGGTCATTCATTTTAAGTTGTTTACCAAAGTCGGTAAAAGGGTTCTCTAAAAACTGTGTAAAACGATTTCATTTAATTGTCTCATTTAAAGCTGTATCTTTAGTGAAAGCTTTTCTGTCACCGAAAACGGAATCATTGTCAAAGTTTTCTTCAAACTTTTAATGACTACTTTGATCTTATAAATACTTGTTCCGAGCTTGTGACAAAGTTTAATGTTTCATCTTCATTAATAAGGTATCTTAAAGCTTCCTTGTCATCTCTATAATTGATTGAATTCAAGATTTCATGACAAATTATCATGATAAAATAATCCTTAACCCTTAATTTTAGCTTTAGGTAGGAAAGTAAAAAAGGTATATATTTCTGTAATTTGTTTATCTTGAAAAAAAAATAATTTTGAATCTCTGATATTTAATTACCAAACAATAATTACCCTACGGATCATGTTTCTAATATTATTTATATAATATCCCATTGGTTATTTAATAATTAAAATATTAAAATTAAGTCAACTATTTTATTTTTCTCATTTAAAATTTATCAGAATTTTTTTGCTATCTAAATTAAAATGTTTAATTCCTTTCTAAAAGCACAATTAATGTGTCTTCCTCAAATGTATGTTTCCTTTAAAAATAATATTTTATTTCCATTTCATTCCATAAATGTTTATATTCTGCCTTTTGCTTGTATTAATAAAGGTCAATTTTAGAAACATACGGAAGAGGAGCGCGTCATACCATATCCTCCAACACAACAATCTTCATACGGGAAAACTGAAATGGCCTCTCAGTATAACCTGAAATGTTCATTAGAAGAAAGTTCCATACAGAGAATATCCCATGGAGAATTCGAAATATCATTTGAGAAAGATGATAAAGTTCTAAATTTATATTTGATTTAAATTTCAATAATCACTTAACAGAACAAGAACAACTTTCCTCGATTAATGGGTCGATTAAAAAGTTCTTTCCATGAAGATGGCAAACTCGTCAGTCGCTTGTTGCAAAGGAATACATACAATAAAAATGTGATTGATAAGTTTATTATACTGGCATTTTTACCTGATCCGGGGGAATATGCTTTGGAAATCTATGCAAACAATCCAGAGAAAGAAGGCTCATCGTTTTTCTTAGTAAGAAATATTCTTTTTTATTCAAGTATTTAAAACAATTACTATTACGAATATTTCCAAAACATTCCTAAATAAGATTGTCCCGGCGAAAAATCTGTCAAATTATAAATTTTAGTTTCTATTTAGTGAACTATTTATTACTGTCTACAATTAGTATTAAGCTTTGCTCGATTGGGAATATTTTATGTTAAATTTATATTTTGAAATAGTGGATGCAAATATTTATGCTGTTCTTATTAAAGGAAGTGTAAAATTATATATACATCTTGGTTCTGCACTTAAACTCTATCGTAAAGAATAAATCACTTATATTTCCTAATTTATACAAAATATGCATATAACTACTTATACAGTGTCGCTCAAATTAATCCGTCAGTACATTTTTCATATTATTTAAATTTGTACAAAATTTACCAAAAAAACCATTCATGAAATTTTACATGTAACTAACTTAAACATTGAGTCAATTTATCAATAAAAATATCTCATACAAAATAAAAATTAAATATTTATGTAAGATTTTCAAAAAAATTGGTCGCTCAATTTAATCCGTCATTACGTCATATCAATAAAATTTTATCATTGCTGTAAAAATTTATTAAATTATAATTACATTATTGTTTAAGAAACCAAGACAATGNAAATCCTAATAAAATTTTATTAGAAAAAGACAGACCGAATAACGGTTATTAATATTTTATGGGTCCTCCTTTTGCATCAATACAAGCTTGAATTCGTCGAGGCATACCATCGATGAGACCATGACAAGCAGTCTTAATGTCCGGATCATTGCTCCATATATCTTTTATTGTATTTATGAGTTCTTCTTTGGTATTTATATGCACAATGTGAACTTTTCTTTTGACAAAAGCCCATAAATTCTCTATTGGAGAGAAATCTGGGTTATATGGAGGCCATTTTAAGACAGTAATGTTCTGGCTTTCTAAAAATGAAGTCACAGACTTGGGCTTATGACACGGAGCATTATCCTGCTGAAAAATATCAATCCCAAATGAATGACGTTCATCCATTAGGGACAACAGGTTCTTTTTAAGGATATTTATGTACTTTTCTGAATTCATGGTTCCTTCAACTATTTCTAAGGCTCCTGTTCCATCTTTTGAAAAGCAGCCCCAGACCATAATTCATTTAAGAAATGGTTGATGTTGACTTGTGTGTTCATTTTGAATTCGTTGGCCTTCTCTTTTTCTTATATATCGTACTCGTGGAGGACATATATCAAAAGCAGATTCATCAGAAAAAAGAAGCTAAAATTTAATGAAAAAATTATTATGTAATATAACCATTATTCTACCTTCTTCCAAAGAAAAACATCCCACTTTTCGTACAATTTACACCATATCGTACATCTTTTTGGCGCTTAGACAGCGAAGGTGATATTAGAGGTCGGTATGAAGATAAACCACTTCTTATTAATGATCGTTTGATGGTATTAATACTCACATTCATGGCATTCAAACCAACAGCAGTTTGTATTGTCCTTGAGGTTGCTTTAGGATTTATCAAAGCTTGCTTCGCGAGTGCCCTGTCAATTCGATCAGATAGTTTTCTTTTTCTACCACATTTTCCAGTTTGTTGCGCTCCACAATTTGACCGGTTTCTTTATATCTTTTTATGATACCCGATATCGTTGATCGATGGATATCAGTATCCAATGAAATTTGAGGCTGTATCTTCTTCTCATGATATTTTTTAATAATTATTTAACGGATAGATAGTGGTGTATCCATAAGGACAGAATCTTATTAAATAATATAAATGATCAGTATCATGTATAATAAAAAAACAAAATTTTATTGATATGGCTAATGATGGATTAAATTAAGCGACCATTTTTTTGAAAATCTTACATAAATATTTCAATTTTTATTTTTTATGAGATATTTTTATTGATAAATTGACTCAATGTTTAAGTTAGTTACATGTAAAATTTCATGAATGGTTTTTTTGGTAAATTTTGTACAAATTTAAAGAATATGAAAAAAATGTACTGACGGATTAATTTGAGCGACACTGTATATTCATATATATTTTCCTTTTCGTCACAGTCAAGAATATCCCAACACGGAATAAAATATGTCAAAAAGAGATTATTAAGTCTATAAAGGAAGGTAAATGACTCAGTAAAAATGAAAATTAGTCCCAAGAAATCGTGTCACGAAATATCTTGTTCATTGTTTACTGAGAAACAGTCAAATGTTTGCTGGAAAATGTATAAATTATGATGCGTTTATTTAAGACTGATAAAGATGATATATTGGACAATTATAAGTCAACAAATTTAGTACAACAATTATCAGAGAAAGACGAAAGAATTTATGTATTTCAGAAAGATAAAGCAGTAAATATTCTAGATAAATTTATTTTACTGTAATTATTATTATTATTTATTAAAATTGATAATGATTAAACAATCAATAATATCGCCAAACGATAATAAGATTTTAATAATTAAATAGTAATTATTATACATTCAAATTCTTATTACGATTCTAAGAAACAAATTTAAATCCAATATGAAATAGAGACGATTATTCAAGCAAATCAGTCCACCAAAATAACGATAGTCATTTCCAGTTGTACACTGAAAAGTTTAGTTGGTTAAACTTCTAGAATTTTCAAAAGAAATCAATTAATTTTTATTACTGAAAAAATGATACATACTCTCGCCTAGAAGTAATGATAATTACGTGCCATCCTCGTAAAGAGACAATTTTATTATCTATTAAGGCAACTTAATGGATGTGGCTAAGCCATATATGTAAATTCTGACCATTCTATGAAAATAGTTTGGATGTTTGAATCATATTATATGATTTACGTGTTGGCATTAAATCGTTTGTAGACGACTTAGTTTAGGGTCGGGGAAGCGTACGAATTCGAGCGTTTTAAACTGCGAGTTTTTGAACTTCAGCCCCATAAGACGCGATGATTTCTTTCAAAACATTGAATGAGGTAAATCGAACATAGATTCCACGAACATTCCAATTTAACTGTTAACTATTTATTTTATAAATATCGTTTAGTTCTACGTTTTATCATCTAATAATATATTTTTTTATCTAATAATATATTTTCGTTAACTAATAAAATTATAAACTTTTTATTTCTTTTATTCGTCCAAAAAATATTTATCAAATAGAAATAACACGTATGATTAAGAATACTCCATAGAATACTATGATTATTATGTACTTGCAAAAATACACTTTAACTAACCTCAATAAATTTAAAGTGAAGGGTTTCTTGATAAAGACCGATCAAACTCCAGCATATTTCTACACTTAAGATACATACTTAATTATTAATATAAGAAATGTAATTATTTTGAAGATACCGATTCTGATTTTTAAACCAAATCATTTAAGACACTCTTTTCCACCATAAATGTTTCTGTCGCTACGGAATATTTTTGGGAATTTATGAAGGCCGTATCTCGTTATCCTTATATTTTATCTACTATAAATTTTCTCTCATGGGCTTTCACAGCAAGCATACCAAAAATCTAGGTTCCACAACCCGAATTCAAGACGTTTTGTCTTTCGTCAAATGTTTGTTGGGGTAGAGCTCGTTTCGATTAGTCAACATCCAAGTTTCATTCTTTCATATTTCTTCATGGGCAGTAAGAATCAAAGAATTAGTCATTCGGTACCATTTCCTGTGATTCAATTGCGTCACGGTTAATTAGTGATGTTCAAGGAATATATGTCAGGGAATGATGAATCAGCAAAATGAAAATAGCTTCGATAAAACCTTTTTTCGATTCTAATACATCTTCCGGCGTTAAGGTTCACTTTCTATTTTCACAAAATTCTCCAAACAAACCACACTAAAATGAACTGTATTTTAATAAATATTCTTTTCTTTTTTATATATTTAATAAATTTTTATTTAACTATAAACTAACTCTATTTTATTAATTTTTTTTCAAATACTCCTTCTTGTCCAAAATACCGTTTACATTTGAGATAAATCCTTCCGATAATCCATATTTTTGGAGAAGTTTAAGTTATATTAATTTTCCTGGATTGAAAATGATTTAGTACGCCTGGACGAACAAAAACAATATTTCTTTACATTTATTAAATGTACGAATTCACATATGTTTACATATTTACTTATTTATATAATGACAGTTAATTTTTTATAATTATTTTTCATTAAAGTTCTTTCTTGAATTAATTTTCCTTGAGCTCTTTTTTCTTTCTTCCTTATGAAGTAAAAAGTTTGTTTTTAGCGATTTAATTTATAAAGGTTTTTCTTTACTTAATTCTACGTACTCTGGTTTACATTAGGCCCCCTAATTTTTCAAAGAAAATATAGCCGTGGTTCAATAAGTTTAAGAAACAATTTTTTAATTGTTACATTAACACTAGAACGCCGGAGCGGTCATTTTTGACCGCAAAGCCATTTTAAAGCGTTCCCATTTTGAGATTTTTCATAATTTCGATAGATATGAACAATATTGATATGAGCTTGAAAAAATTAAGTCATTAGGATTTATTGTCTTAAATAAGGTTCGGTTTAAAATTACCTTGCAGTCAAAAATGACCGCTCCGGCATTCTAGTGTTAAATTGTTACTTTCCCTTGTTTTGTGGAATATATCAATAAATAATACTTCTTTTAATCACCAATCTATAGTTTTAGAGTTACAGACTCCTAAACTTTCAGGTTGGCTTAGTCTTGAAGAGAAGCATGCTAGTACTGTCAGAATCAATCAGATATAAATGAAATACACTGGAAATTAATAAACCATTTTCTAACTTTAACTTGAAAGAAAAAAGTATATTAGACGATTGAAAAAGAATTATTGAGTTACTAACTTATCAATATTTTGCAAAAAACCTTTTAAAACTAGTAATAACATTTTTATTATAACTTTTAATGATAAAGTTTTAAATAGATAAAACCAGAAATAATGTCTCGTCTTTCGTCACTGTAGTGCCCTACTTACTGACACGGTGTGATTATTTTATTTGCATGTTCTTTAACCTTTGTGTTAACTTTCGATGTGCTCTGATGTTTCTTTCGTGCTTGACGTGTGTGTTTTCATTGTTGATTGTGCTTTCGAATGTTTGTTTATTTATTTATCTGACGAAAGCGTCGAATAAAGAGTTAATTGTCGAAAAGCAAGGAAAAATCTTACGTTTCTCTTTGCTTATTTCAAACAGAAATATGCTGTTCGAATGCTGCTGAAAGTGCAAAAGTTTTTCAAAGAATTATCTTGATGAAAAAAGAAGATTGTAAATATTTATAAATTGTTTGCTGAGATGTATTATTAAACATTGAAATTCTGCTTTCAAAATGAGATAGACGAAGATGCTTCTATTTTATCAATCTGTTCATCAAGCATGATTTGAAATTTTATTTATTTCCTGAAATTATTCAAAGATCGTCGTTTGATGCATTTGGAATTAATAAATATTATTATATATTATATATTAAAAAAAATAATCAATAGAAAATAAAGATTGAAAATATAGCGTACTAATCATAAATGGAATTATTTCGAAGATTTCTTCTGCTTTCTTGTATCCGAAGATATTTCAAATTTCAAATGTCTATCAAATTGAATTGAGTCCACTATCGAGACATTTTATCTATTCCAATTACTGTATGTCCATTTGTTATGTTTTTTAATGCTGCTCTTAATAAAGTTTATAAGTTATTTTGATTAGTGTATTTATCGTTTATAAAAAATTAGCTTAATCCAACACCGGAATATATTGTGGATTAGGCTAGTTAAATCTTCGTAGAATTATTATTTTTTTTGTAGTAAAATTAGTGATTTGCGTGATTCGTCGAATCATTAATTTTACAGTCACCACCCTTTTTCAAAGCAAAAAAATCGTAGTTTTAACTAGATGGGTAATTTTCTGCTTTGGAATGATCTTGGTTCTTGAAAACCTAGTTGGACGCCTGAATCTCGTCATTCAAAAATATGATTAACTTCTTACACGTAGGTCTATCTCGTTTTTCAGATCATTTTCAATAAAATTATAATATAAATAAATAATACTGTGCTTTTTGTTTGCTACTTACAATTGCTTTTCAAAAGCTATTTATCATTTTATTATGTTTATTTAATTATAATATATTTTTTTATTTACAAAGAATTATTTTAATGATAATGATAAATCCTTTTCATAACTGAGTGCGTTTACGTTGCATTTATTTGCATAAATTATGCAAATCGCAGGAATTCGGTTTTATCAATTAATCACTTTCTATTTTTGACGACATTGATTCACGAAAGTAGAGCTTATTCCATGAAGCCACATAATAATAATACAATACTGAGATTACTTTTCCCTTAAAAGAAATTGCATTAAAGTAATAAACAATTTTGAAGAACATCATCAATAATGTGTTAAAATTTGGGAAGATAAACAATTATTGTAAATTTCTTTCAATAAAGGAAAACAAAAATTTAACTTAACCATTATTAGGTTCGAATTCTGAAGTTAAGCTGAAACACCCAAATTTAATAATAACGATTTTCTAAACAAATATTTCGAGGAACCTAGTTACTTTCTTTTTACACAAACCATTATAAATAAAAATAAATATAAATACAGCGGGAAATAAAAATGAATTTATTAATTTTTTGTCAAATATTTTATTACGTCCCTTATTAAAACGTTTATTACCATTTGTCAAATTGCACTTCAGTTGTTCATCCTAATTTAAATAGTAATTTATATTCGGACTTGTTATTCTATTTCAATTAAAATTTTGTATTTAAATAAAATTAATTTCCACTTTTAATTTGATTAATTTAAGTCGCAATTAAATTTTGTATTAAAATAAAATAACATTACAATTTTATTTTGATTAATTCACACCTCATTTAATTTATTTATATTCAGACAAAATTAGGTTACGATACAATTTAAATTGTTAGTAGGGTAAAAATGGGCATTCTGCCTACACCCCCCCCCCTGCTGGTAACCATGGCAACGCTATGGGTTATCGTGGTTACCATGGCAACCGACCCGATTAACATAGCAACGGTCGCG
>MQRK01054757.1:0-44984 GCA_001938485.1 Girardia tigrina
ATATATATATATATATATATATATACCATAGCAACGGTTCCGATCACCATAGCAACGGTAATCAAGGGATGTTTTTCATTAGCAACGGATACAGGGATATAAGGTGGCTGTAAACATGGTAACAGTTACCGTATCCATAGCAACCGTGACCCCTTCCTTATCAACCGAAGAAAAAAGTGCTAATCGATTGCTGCACAGTGCCAGATGTACTAATTGATAATTTTAAAGTGTTTATTGATAGTGTACATTTTGCGGCACATTTTTACAGTGCTTTTCGAACTGCACATGTGCAAAAGTTCAAAAATCAATACATAAAATTTTTTAAAAGTGCTAGTGTCAAAAATCGATATAATGTGTTTGATGCACATTTTGATTCTCTCTCTGAATATGCAATTAAAAATTTCATTTATTGATTACTTTTCTCTATAATTAACATAATGTGCAAATTTACATAAAATGCACATCGATTTTAGAGGTACAAGGAAGCAGAATATCAAAAAAGTGCTGATGCACTTGAATAGTAACCCATAAACGTAAATTCAGATTCCATATCAACATTTTCAAAAAACGCTGATAAATCAATTTTTTCGAACATTTCTGAAATTCTCAAAAAAGTGCTCAAAAATCGATTTTTTCGTATATATATGAAACTCATATGTTATATGTATGTTGTTTACCATCAAAAAATACCTCATGAATCGTCTAATGTACCTAATCATCAATCACAAGTACCATGGTTACCGTAACCAAGATAAATAACCTTTTAAATTATATGTAACAACTAAATGTATAAAACTCCTATAGTACTTAAAACATATATCGACATTATACATAACATCTATATAAGCAGTTAAGTACCTGAGCCTAGGTATCAACCATCAAAAGTGCCTTGGTTACCGTAACCATGATACATAACCTTTTAATATTATATATAAAATCAATCGAAAACACCTTAGAAACCATGAAAAACACCTTAAAAGTCATTGAAAACATGTAAAAACTACCAAAAGTACACAAAAAAGTGCCAAAATCAATACTGCACGTGTGCAAATCAATAAGTTCACAATTGTGCAAAGTGTACTATATTTATGTTTTTTATATAATAGAGCTAGGCAGAGGTCGAAAATCTGTCTGAAGACATGTATAGAAACCCATAGATTACTAGTCGGAATATGATCTTAGATTTTTGAAGAAATGTACACTAATCGATTAGTAGTATGTTGTGTTTTACAGTGCAAAGTGCTGGGTATAGCTAGGCTATAGGGTATAGCCTAGACAGAAGGTGAAGAAAGCAAAATATGAAAAATATGTTTAAACACATGGATAGTAACTTATATATGAACAGTCAGATTTAATATCAACATTTTTGAAAAAATCGATACTTAGTGCTTTTTTGAATATATGCACATTATGTGTGCAAATATTATATAATAGATGTTGGGGTTCCAAAATTTTATTTAAAATTTTTAATCAAAAAAAATCTTGTAAAAATTAATTGAAAATAATTCTTTTGTTAAAAGGAAAAATCAATAATTATCAATGTGAGGAATGTTTTGAATTGTGTGTTGATATTGTGCATGTTGTATGTTGATTTGGATTGTGCCTCTCCTACACAGATGGATGATTGATATTTTCTTTGATTCTTACTAATTAAAAATAATTTAATTTAATTTTAAAGTAAAAAGATTTAAAATAATTTTTGAATGTATTATTTATTTTTTAATGTAATTTAAAATTTTAATATATTAATTTAATATGTTCTTTTTAAAAAATGTTTAGATTTAATTTCAGCCAATTAGATTCTTTATAATTAATAATTTTATTAACAGATTTTCATTTATTGAAAATAATTAGTATGAACTCAGAAATATATTGATCAAGAGAGATTTCAAATAGTGAATGCGCTTGTGATATTAATAAATGTTGTAAAACTCATATTGATGTTGTTAATATGGCGACCACAGCTCATGTGACAACGAACATTATGGGACACGAAAAATTTGATGGATCCGAGTCGAAATTAGATGACTTCATAAAAAATTTCGAACGTTATGCGGATATTATGGGTATTAAAGAAGATAGAAGATTAGTGATGGTGACGATCTTCATGACTCCATCAGCAATCACAAAATTTTCAGAAGCAGATGGAAATACGTATAAAGAAAAGCTTAAAACAACATTTGTGTAAGAAAAATCTCTGCTTGACACAATGAAGGATATTTTAAATCTCCGGTGGGGATCTTCAGATCCAGAAGAAACGTTCAAAAAAGCCGAAGAATTAGTAACGATATTAACAGAAAGTAAATTTTCTAAGAAAAAGCTGCTCAACTTTGTTTGCATGAATGTGGTTGACGATTAAGAGGGGAAAAGAGAATTGAAATTGAGCGGAACTACCGGAACAAAGGACATAAAAGATGTAGTTTCAAATATGTATGAATGTTGAATGTCTTTTGGATACCGGTGCCAAAGTAAATGTTGTTAAAGTATGAAAGATGTTCACATAGAGAAAACGAATAAACGCATTCATTGTGCAAATGATTCAGAACTTATAAATTATGGAATTGTTAAATTAAAAGTAATAATTGAAGGAGTACAAAAAATTAAAGAGTTTTATGTAGTCAAAGAACTCAACCCAGAAATGATAGCAGGAGTTGACTTCTTCGACAAATTTGGAATAAAACTAAAGAAGGAAACTATAGATTCAAGTGATATATGGATGATTAGAGATTGTCCAACAGATGATGACAGACTAAAGAGAATTAAAGAAATATATAACACCAAAGTTGACAACCAACTAATGAGACTATTAACAGAATATAAATCAATATTCATGGCTGACAAGTGGGATGTTGGGAAAACTTCCTTAACGAAACACAAAATAGAAACTCTTGGAGAACCAGTCTTAGTGAAGCCTTATCGACTACCACAACATTTTGAAGAGAAACTAAATGATGTCATTAGAAATCTTAAAGAAAACGGTATAATTGAAAAGTGTACTTCTCCATGGAACTTCCCTCTGGTGTGTGTATGGAAAAAAGAGAAATAAGACATCCGAGTATGTGTCGATTTTCGACAGTTGAATAAAATTACGGTAAGACCGGCATTTCCCATGCCAAATGTGGATGACATGTTAAACACGTTGAATGGAGCAAAATATTTTAGTACTATCGATCTGGGAAATGCATATTATCAGGTTGAATTAAAAGAAGAATCAAAGATTAAAACAGCGTTTTCAACAAAGAATGGTCAATATTGTTTTAAAAGAATGCCTTTTGGAATTGCAGCGGCTCCAGCTACCTTTGAAGAATTAATGGTGAAAGTTCTAAGAGATTTGAATTGGAAAGAAGCAGTCGTATATTTGGATGATATTTTGATTTTTGCAAAAGATAGAGAAGAACATCTTTAAAGAATACATAACGTATTTGAGAAAATTAAAGAATCCGGCTTGGGAATAAATCCAGAGAAATGTCAATTCCTTGTAGAAAAAACAAAATTTTTAAGATATGTCATAAGTAAAGAAAGTATTGAGACAAATAAAACAAAGATTGATGCAATTAGAAAATTTCTAAACCCATCATGTATCAAACATTTAAGAAGCTTTTTGGGATTGACGAATTACTACAGGAAATTCATAAAGAATTACGCTAGATATGCAAAGGTTTTAGAAGATCGAAATAAGATTTTATACTAATTTTATCGGATTTTTATCGAATTATTTCGTACATCATTTCCATTTATTTATTATAGGTCTATAAATATTCGCTTTTTATCGGAATTTTGCACTTTTTATATCATTTTAATGTATTTTATACTATTGTATTGACTTGTGTTATTTATTATTATGAGTGCTCAGGTTATGTGTTAATCTCCGTTTATTTTCGTAATTCATGGTCGTTTTCGATAATTTTGTTTTAATCTATCGTTCTTATTCGATGTTTTTATTTAAGTTTATTATGATTTTCAATTCTATCGCAACATTATAGAGAGGTTTTACTGTACATAATTTTTCAAATTTTCATTTTGATCAGTTCAAAATAATTTTTAAAGTCATTTAAATTTTGATCAACGAACTTGTTGGGGTTTCGAAAAATACATATGAACACTTTTGATAAAATTTTATGTAGAAAAAAATTTAAAATAATTCTTTTGGTAAAATTATTAATTTTAAATAAAATAATATTTAGTTTAACAAAACTTGGAATTAAAAATTATAAATATTTTAGTATTTGTTTTACTTCATCAATTTTCAAGGCTGATGAAAATTACTATATAAACAGCAGCAAATCTAGTTTTAGTTTGCCCAAAATATTTGCTGAAAAATTTGCCTAACAAGACTTCTCGTAAACAAGTAAAGTGAATACCAAATTTATTTTATTTTTATTTTATTCTTTAAAATATTGTTTAAAAAAACCATAATTATCCCGTATGGGAGAAAAAGGTTTTTAAATTTTAATCAAATCATCGTTCATTTTTGGAGATTCACAGTCTTTACTGTAATCTGTTATCTCGCACGAAATATTCATTTGTGTTTGTGTTCTGTCATCAAGAATTGAATTATTATTATTTTTGACTTGTTAATTTTTGTTATTTGAAATAAAGTTTCATAAAAGAATTTGGGTTCATTGTCTATATATTTATGTTGGAAGTCCTTTCTGAATAATTGGAGTCAGATTAAAGAATTCAGATTAAAGATTACAGATTTAAGATTAAAGATTTAAGATTTTTGTTTTAAAAGTAAATAATTATATTAAAGATTTCTAATACCCAACAAACTAAATTAAAATCTCCCCATAACTATTTTTAATGATGTTGCCATTTGAATTTACCATGTTGCTTATGCACCATTTTGTGTATTAAAATTTACCATACAGATGGTTATGTAATATTTACACGTATATGTATAACTTATACATATGTGTATATATTATATAATCATTTTGTTGGGTATCTGAATTAAATCTCCGTTTTATTCTTGTTTATATTAAATTTCTAATCTGACTCTAAAACGATCAAAAGGTTTCTTCCAACAATAATTTATGAAAAATGTACACAAATCCTTTTAATATACTTTATTTGCAAATGACAGCTTGAGCACAAAACTTAAATCGAAACTTTAACAATAAATCAATATTTTGAAGCACACTCAACCAACACAAACCAATATCAAATTAGAACGAGCAATATCTGAAAATCAAGATTAAATTTTTCTCCTTTACAGGATACTAGATTTGTTAACTAAACAAAAATTAAATGAAGAAAGATTTCCGTAAATCATAATAAAGTTTAATGATTTAATAGGATCCGCAAATATAATTTTGTTCGTAATTTTGTTGTGAATATGACTGAAATAATTATTGTTTATATACTAGTTTTTAAATAACCTTGAAAATTAGTTTGCTAAAATAATTCTAAAAATATTTACAAATATTCTACAAATTTTATTAAAATAACTATTATGATAATCAAAAAAATTATTAATTTTAACCAGAGAGTTTTATTAATTTTTCTTTTAGATTTTAAAATTTTAATTTATATTTTTCGAAACCCCAACAATATGTGTGGTAAATTTTAATACGTAAAATGAAGCATAAGTAATATGGTAAGTACTGATAAAAAGAAAAACGATTCTTTTTTTAATCTGTGAAAAGTTGAAATCGAGAAGTGGCCGTTGACTAAAGGAACTTCTCATTTTTTGATTTTCTTTAAATAATTTGTTATGAAAACTTGAAAGGTGTCTCTTGAGAGAATTCGCACCAGATTTTTGCAGATCGTACGAAAATTCTGCAAGACAATATTTACACATTGTTTAACTATTTGTCTGATCAAGGTTGTAAAAATTGACGTAAGTTGAGCCTACAGTTTCTAAATATTTTCTTTCGAAATTGTTAGACATCACTTTTGTATTGAATATATCTGTGATGGAGAAAGTGATTAATCGTCTTTGTTTAAATATTCGATAGTCAGTAGTGCGTGATTTGAAGTGAATTTATTTATCTGTGAAAATAAATTTTTGCTTATTTTTCATTCGTGTTGTTACAAGCTATCGCTGCAGAACATATCGATCAAGTTGGGAGACGTAACCGGCCGTTTCGATGGAACCAAAGATTTTTTTCGAATGGATCGCCAAATTCGAGTTAATGGAGTGTCTCCAGAAATTGGAAGATTTGCAAACTATATTGCCGCTGTTTTTGTTCACTGTCTACGACGGTTTGATGGGTGACGAGAAACTGGAATACGGGAAATATAAGAATGTAATGCAGAAGACGTTCTGTATCGAAAGAGTAACAGCGTTTATCGAACTACGCCGTACAAGACTTGCCGATAGTGAACTGGTGGACATTTATGTGACGGACATCAAAATGTTAGTGCATTTGATTGACCCTAATGCGAGCAACGAGTGGGTGAAGAGCGCCGTTATTCGGGGGTTGTCATCTTGCTCGTCGGACGACCAGCCATTGTCTGAAATTGATGTGATGACCCGGGCGATGATCAAATCGGATATATGCATGATGTTATTGGTATATAAACGGTTAAAACAGGGAAACAAGTGAATAATAGTGGACAACTAGTGGATGGAGTGGCTTTTGATGGTCCTCAGACAGAAAGGAAATACTTCAAATGCAACAACACCGGGCATATAACCAGAGTTTGCAGTGCAATAACTCGAAGCTGTTTCGTTTGTGGTGATGAGAAACATCTGGCCGGTCAGTGTCCTCACAAACAAATAGTGCAACAAAAAAACGAATAACGGAAAAACACATATGCGCAGCTGTTTTTCCGTTTCGAGATGTGCAGTTGTCAGGTTTTGAGGTCGCGGAAAATGGTGTGATGGTGCGTATGTTTGTGGATTCATGTTGTAGTAGATCAATTGTGGTTCGGGAGGCGGTGAAATCACGTACACTCAGGAAGGTACGGGTGGATATTATGATGATGAACGGTTAGATGTTTGAGAGTGCAGAATTGTGTGACATAGATGTTAATGTTAGAGGGGTCAAGATAAATTTAAGTTGTTTGGTTGTCGATAATTTGCCTGGGTGTGACTTAATTATAGGTACCGATGGCATCAGAAAACTGAGGTTCATTTTCAAGCGAATGGGGATGTTTCATTTGTAGCCGAGGCGAGGTTATTGGAAGGAGTGAATGTCTGAAATATCGGGGTCGAATCGCATGGTGGCAACGAAAAGGTTGTAAATAGAAAAGATGTCGTTGATACAGTTTGATCAAAGCCGAAGATTGTTGACAAGGATTTTGAGGCGTGGTTTGTCGGCGAAAAGTCGATTGTGAGGTATCGGTTATTTAAAGACAGTGGATAGATAGTATTAAAGAACAACGTATCGTTGTATCCGGTCAGACAAGACATTCAAGGAGAATTTGATGCCGAGCTCGAGAGATGGATGGTTACAAGAGTACAGCACGCATGATTGAGGTATCGTTCCGTTAATGGCCGTTCTCCAGCATAATAAAGGTAAGGCAAACCGGCATTGGATTTCCTGGAATTGAATAGATATGGTCTAGTCATTCCGCGGAGAGCGATGTCTACATTGAAAAACTCAGAAAATGGCGCCAAATGGGATCAAATCTTTGCATTATCGATCTAAATACCACTTGCATGCAGCTGCATGTATCGAGGGAGTTGTGGAAGTATGTTAAAATGTGGCGCCGAAGATAATGTCTACTGTGACTAAGTTTGTGCTGTCGAGCGACCCCATCGTTAAAGATGCTACCGATTCATATGTGGATGACATTATCGTGGACTTAAACAAAGTCAGTATTCAGGATATACTAAATGATCTCTTGAAATTCGGATTGCAGGCCAAACTAGCTAAACCGTTGTGTGGAGGTCGAGTTTTAGAATTGCTAGTTTTTAGGGATGATAGAGTGATTAAATGGAAACGTGACAATGCCATTAAAGATGCGAGCGAAGAGTTGACAAAAAGACAGGTTTTCTCGTGGAATGTAGTTTTTTGAAACAAATGACAAGTGAGAGGAAATGGGATGAGAAGATAGACGAGGTAAGTGCTGAGATGTTGATGGAAATTAGGATGCGTTTAGATGCATGTGATCCAGTTGGTGGAGTGTGGAGCATTCCAAAATTGAAAAAGGGTCAGGTAGGATGGGATGCGAGTAGTCTGGCAATCGGGCGATATCTAGAAATAGAAAACATTATTGTGGAAGACAACTGCTGGCTGCGGAAGAAAGATGACGTTTATCACATCAATTTGGTGGAATTGGAAGCAGTATTAAAAGGAGTTAACATGGATTTGGTGTGGGGCTTGATTGAAATCGAGATAAAGTGTGTTTCTGTAATGGTATTCTCATGGATAAACTCGATCATTACAGGAGAGAAGCGGGTACAAGTGCACAGATTGTCTGAGATGCTAGTCAGGAGACGATTTTTCTTGTTGGAACATTTGATGAAGGAATGCAATGCGTCTTTGACGATTTCGTTGGTGAAATCGATTGAAAATAAATATGACGTTTTAAAAAGAGTTCCTTCGCGTTGGTTCAAACAATCGAAATGTTTAATGACAGTCAGTTCCGGAATTGAACCATCAGTTGAAGATGTCAAAGCAGTTCATTTAGTGCACCATTGTGGTGTTGATAGAACACTTTTTTCAGTTCGGAAGATTTTTGGAACTGTGACTACGGTTGCTAAAGTGGTGGCGGAATGTGACCGTTGTTTATCAATCGATCCGAGCGTAGTGCATAAGGAGCAAGGACGGACTGGAAGTACCGAAAAATTGGCAACGTCTTGTGTGTTACATCACTCACTATGGTGGTGTGATATTCTTTACGTGCGTGAATTGTGGGCCGAGTCGTTTTGCGATTTGGAGATGGGTGAGCAATGAAAGCGCGGAGATCGTTGTGGAGATTCTGTTGGGATATTTTCGAGAAAGGGGACGTCCGAATGAATTGCTCTGTGATAATGGATCGGAAACATTGCAAAGATCGTGTGAATTGTGGAATGTGTTTTGGTCAGATATCGTTGCACATATCGCCACTCAGGGAATGACATTGTCGAGAGAAATCATCGTACAATAAAAGAATGGCTGTCAGATCCGGAAGGGATTTGCTAGACATGGTATTTTATTATAATTTGACTCCAAAAACAGGAACGCGCAGTGAATCGGTTCGCAGTAAAGAAATCTTTTCATATGAATGGCGGTTTCCGATGATGAGATACAGGGATGAACAGTACTGTGGAATCGAGTTTGCACTAGGTGACCAAGTTTATGTGAAAACGGGTGGAGCTCGTTGCACAACGCGTTGGAGGATAGGGGTGGTATCGCGAGTTAACTCTGCGACATCGATCGAAGTCGACGGTATTCCAAGGCACGTTGCTGATTTGAGACGTGTACTACACGTATCGGAACCTGCGAGATCGAATGCAACTCTGGACGTGGGAGAAAAATTGCCTTCTGCCATTAAGGAATCATCAAATATGGACAAGGCGAGCGAATCTGGCCCTGATCAGATGCTAGACAGACCTAAGAGAGTTCGTCGGGTACCTGACTTGTTCAAGAATTATGATATGAATGATGATAACATCACGGGGGCGTGTGATGGAAAAAGTGATTAATCGTTTTTTGTTTAAATATTCGACAGTCCGTGGCGCGTGATCTGAAGTGAATTAATTTGTCGGTGAAAATAAATGTTTGCTTATTTTCATTCGTGTTGTTAGAATATCGAAGAAAATCTTTGAAAAAATTAAGTTAATTTGGTAAAAAGAATTTCATAAGTAAAATTTACTTTATTTGTATTTTAAAATTTTATTAAAGAATTTTAGTTTAAAAAAAAGAATATTTAAACAAATATGAAAGATAAAATAAAACAATAATAAATATTAATCAAATATTTATTTTATTAGAATGTTATTATTAACGACATTTTAAAAAGTTTGGTTGAAATTAAATTGTAAAATAAAACAATAATTGATAAAAATCAAATATTAAATTTATTAGAATTTTAAAATTAACTACTTGGTCAAAAATTTAGTATAGTCCATGCTCGTACTGTCACATGTAACAAATTACGGGGTCAGACGGACAAAAATTTACGGGCTACTGGCCACACCATAGTTTATAACTACTTTGACGCAATAGTCAATTTGATAGCTAACGGGCTAGATTATATGCCCCAAAAATAGAGGGAACATTGCTTTCAATTATTTATTTTACCAGAAACTCCCAACCCATGACATATGCATATTTAAAAATCGATTCACTGTTAACTAAAACATCCAATATCAATAAAAAAAGACTAATAATATCAGATCTTTAACAATAATATCTAAAAAGAATTCATGCTATATATTTTAAAATTTATTTTTCGATGTACCTAAAATTAGTTTAAATCTTCAAAAATTCCAATTGTTAAATTCTTATAAAAATATTTTAAAATCTGTTCAAAAATATTTAATTGCAAAATCAGTTCACAAATCATAATTTATTCATTTGAACGAGATATACGAGGGGTGTCCCAAAGGTTCATGGACTGAGAGAATATTTAATATATTTGACGTTGTCACATGTGTGCGTGACTGTAACGCTTGGTGTGTGTACAATCACATGAGGGGAAATCAACTAATTATAATTGAGGTGAACTCTCATTGGCTGCCCGTCGGCATGTGTGTGACATACGAATGTATTAATTTGTCATTTTTCTCCCTTGTAGTTACTATGGAAGAGGCAGTGAAATCTCAACGAGCAATCATCTATTTTCTCTGGAAGGAAGACACCCTTACTCCAGATATTGTGCACGTTTACACCGCGTCTTTAGTGATGCCGCTATGGGAAGAACGGCTGTCTTTAAGTGAGTGCAACGATTCCAGGCAGGGCGCCAATCATTGGAGGATGATGAACGCAGTGAGCGACCAACAACGTCCGGATGGCAAAAAAATGTGAAAGTTATCGAGGAAGTCAATCTTGGTGACAGATGTCTCACTATCCGTGAGATAGCAGATATTACAGGCATTTCTAAAAGTCAGGTGCACCGCATCATGTCAGAGGAGCTGCATATGAGGAAACTGACTGCCAGGTGGGTGCCGCGCCTCCTCAACAATGACCAGAAGGCTAATCGAAAGTCTGCTTGTCAAGAACTGCTGCAACTGGTTCATAATATCGGTGAGGCGTTCTGGTCACGGATTATGACAGTGGATGAAACGTGGTTCTCGTTTTATCTTCCTGAAACCAAGGAGCAGTCCCGTCAATGGTGCCACCCAGATGACAGACCCCTTTAAAGGCAAAGATCGTACCTTCAACCGGAAAGGTAATGGTTACAGTCTTTTGGGACTGTGATCGGATAATTCACATTGATTAACTGCCAAAGGGGGTCACCATCAACAGCGCATACTACACGAACCTACTTGACATAGATCTGCGCAAAACTCTCAAGAACAAACGGCGGGGAAAGTTGTCATCCATCCCATTATTGCAACAGGACAACGCACGTCCCAATACAGCGAAGTTAACTGTCAGTACCGTGCAACGATTGGGCTGGACACTTTTGTCTCACCCCCATATTCACCGGACCTCGCGCTGAGTGATTATCACCTTTTCTCGACATTGAAGAAACCCCTTCAATTACATCATTTCGCGAATTTGGACGAAATAAAAACAGCAGTCAGTACGTGGTTTGCGGAGATACCGCGTATTTTCTTCGATAATGGTACTACGAAGTTGACACAGAGATGGGAAGTGTGTGAAACTGAATGAGGATTGTATTGAAAAGTTCGATAGCGATTCTGATGAGGATTGATCAATTTTGTTAACTAGAATAAACTTTTGGAATTTGTTGTTACTTATCAGTCCGCAAACTTTTGGGACACCCCTCGTAAATATTATTATAAATTAATTCATTTTATCTTAACTCTCAACCAAAAAAATCAATTGTAATAAAACTTTAACAACATGAATTTGATATCAATTATTCAAAAACGAAATCATTATCGAGACTCGTATTTTTTATTTATGATATTATTCCACTGTCACATGAAAACAGATTGTGCTAGAGTAATACATATTCTAATAATTCAGATAAATAATACATAACATTTACTTAAATTGGAAAGATAAAATAACAAAAATACTGTCTACAGAGTTACAATCTCAAAAATTTAATATTTGAGCATTTACATTTACAAATAAACAAAACAACAATACATATACATATATATCACAAGAAAAATCAATCGATCTAAGCAAAGAAAGACTGAATGAAATTATTGGTAACCAATATTAATCTCAGGAATCTTAATAAGTTAATTATCCATTCACATTTTAAGAGCACTTGTTAAACAATTTTAAATAAACAAAAAACATAAAATCTCATTCAATTATTCAATAAAATGCACTTGCTGAAATCATTATGAAATCTAAATAATAGTAATAATAATAAAATAATAATAATGATAGCAACAATGATAATACTGATTTTATGACACTTATTGTGACATCTTTAGACTAAATCAACGGCGAATATTTTCAAATCTCTATATATAATTCGAAATAAAATTATAAATATTCTTTCAAAAGTAATATTACATTACTCAATAATAATAATAATAATATTTAATTTCTGGAAAATGGAATATAATCTTTCAAGTGTCTTTTTTGTGAATAAATCGAGAAATTAATATTAATATCATTAAGAATTTTTATTATTATTATTAATGTCTGGAGGTTTTGGAAGTTTTCGTCGTATCCATTCATGACGAAGAGCTTCTCTTGGAGTAAATCTCTCTTCCGGAACCCATTCCAAACACTTAATCAGAAAATTTATAAAATGTGTAAAATCTTTCAATTGATTTTCTGAGTCGTTGTTTGTAGCACTCAGATTTGAATTCATCGCATTGACTATACCAGCCAGACTTTTTGTTCCAGGAGGACCACGATTTTTACCGCGTTTCGATTTACATCCTTTTAAATAAAAAACGTTTCCATTTATAATTGTTTTTCCTGAGTTGGATTCTTTTTCAGAATCCAATTGACAATATCTAGGATATCCTTTACTACAAAAAAACTCTTTGCTTCTTTTACACTGATCAAGAAGGCTTTGAGGTGGCATTCCAAGGACTTCTAATATACATGCTAATTGATCCGATTCATCTTCGCCGGGGAAAAGAGGATATCCTGTAGAAAAGTTACATTAGTTTTAAAATTTTAAATTAATAAAAAACAATGAAATTTTTTACTGAAATCTTTTTTTATTACGTATGACAGTTTAAAAGATTACTGTTAATGATTCATTGATTTAAAGGGCATTTGAATAAGTGTTAAATGACTCTTAATTATCCAAAATTTATGCAAACTATGTTGAGTTATTTAAAATTTTCACTTACCAAAGTTACATACATGGTGCGCTCAATAAGTAGTGAGCCTAACATAGAAATAATATTCTGATTCCAATGAATTTTTTTTCATAACAAGCAAGTTATTAAGGTAATATTTGTAATATTTGTTTTAATCTATTATTTGTGTTTAGGTTAGAGAGTGCATTAATTCGAAAATGTCATTGGAAAACGTCCAATATCGAAGCGTTATTCGTTTCTTGTTAATGTTATTGTTTATGGTGAAGAGAGTCCATCCATATCTCCTGTCAAACGATGGTTCAACCATTTTCGAGATGTTCGAACGTCTGTTTTTGATGAAGAAAAGTCAGGTAGGCCACGTGAAATCGGCGAAGAAATAGCGAAAAAACTCAAGAAAATCGTGCAGTGTGAGCGACGAATCACCACCAAAGAACTGACAATGTGATTAAATGTCAGTACAGGTACCATACAATCACTGCTTGCGGAAACTGAAATTAGAAAATTGTGTTCACGCTTCGTACCACGGTTTTTAGCAGCAGACATGAAGGATCGACGATTGATGCGCTGCCAGAAAAACTTAAACCTCTATGAACGTATTGGAGACCACTTCTTACAGAATATTATGACAATGGATGAAACATCACTTGCCCTTTATGTCCCAGAATCAAGACGTGAGTTTCAAGAGTGGAAGCTGTCAGGGGAAGGGTGTTCGAAGAAGATGCGATCATCAACCTCTCACAAAAAAGCTCTCATGCTCACCACTTTTTGGGATGCAAATGGAATGGTCCTTGCTGATTTTGCGGAAGCTGGTGTTCGTATCAACAGTGAATACTACTCCCGGCTCGTGCTACAGGCCAGAAAGCTGAGAAGAAAGAGCAGAATCTGTGAGTTATATTATTTGCACGATATTGCACCCATCCACACAAGTGGGCTGTCAATATGATCAATTGAGGATTGTGGCCTCACCCTGCTCTCACACCCTCCATACAGTCCGGATCTGGTGCCTTCCGATTATCATCTCTTCAACCACCTCAAGCGAGCTCTCATGGGTCAACATTTTGCTAAGAAAGAAGACTTGAAGGATGCATTCTCAAATTTCTTGGCTCAACAGCCACCGAAATTCTTCGAAAAAGCCTTTCTGAACCTTGTTGTGCGCTGGAAAAAATGTGTTGGTGTGAAAGGAGATTTCTTTGAGAAATGATACCTTTATAACTTGCTTGTTATGAAAAATAAATTTTATTGGAATTGGATTATTATTTTTATGTTAGGCTCACTACTTATTGAGCGCACCACGTAGAAAGGAAAAATAAAACTTTTCAAAATATTAATTTTTTAACACCAACTTTATAGAAGAGTGGAAGATGAAAAAAATATGTCATTAGTTGCAATATTTGCCAAAAACTGAGACCATTTTCCAAAAATGAGATGATTTTAAAGGGAGTCTTCCATAGCTTCATCATCACAGCCCTTAACGGAACAGCACTTTCTCACTTTTAATTACTCAACCAGAGTCGTACTGTTATCTTTCAAACAAACAGTTGTTTAGACAGATCAAATTTAATATATTTCCTTTCGTCACAATTTTCTTTAATTTTTCTTTACCGATTTCTCAAGCTGTTAAAAACACTTGTGCGACCGAAAGAATGTTTTCTAATCCAGTTATAACTAGTTACCTTGATAAGTGTTTTCTTATCATCTTTCTTGATAATTTTCTTTTACGAATAAACCGCTAATTAACTAGAAACTAAAGGTATTTTATTTAAATTTTTTGTATCGTAATTAGTATGTTTAGAACAGAATTTTTTGTTTTCAGAGTTATTTCAACTTTTTGAATCGTGAATATAACAATGTGTCTGGTCAGAGTTATGTAAATCAAGGTTTTTTAACGGATGAAAATTATCTGGTTATACATTTGTCAATGCAGAATTTTAAATGTACCAACAAAAACCACCATTTTTCTACTGTAAACAGACAAAATTAAAAATTCGAAAATTTTTCAGGAGAGTAAATATATCAAATGAAGATTTTCAATGGGTTTTAATAACATTTATCGAATAATAAAATTTCACATTTACCGATCACTTCAAAAGAACAAATAATTGACATACAAGAGGATAGAAAATAACAAATTATATATCTGGAGTGCATGAGATAATTTTATAATAATTTATTTTACAAGTAAACTTTATTATAAACCAGGTCTGCCCTACAAGCAGTAAGTATAATTTTGCGACCCAGACTTACTTATTAATTTAATAATTGAAAATTACCGATTTACATAAATTAATTTATTAAATTATTATTCTACAACCCTATTAGATATTATATAAAGACATTTATTTTTCAAAATGTAAAATAAATACAAGCGTTTCAATACTAAACTTCATTGACAACGACTTAACAACAGCTTAAATAAATATTTCTTATGTTATTTAATACCAAATCAAGAAACGTTTACGCAGAGTTAATAAAGTATAATATAAGAAAAAATTAGAATACGATATTTTTCATTTACAAATTTCTGCAGAAACAAATATAAAATCATAGTACACCATTTTTCAACAACACGACATATTCACAGGTTCACCAAGCTTATATATTGTAGACAAAAGGTTTATAAACAATAAAATAACATATCTAACCTTATGAATACAAACTTGATATTTTAAATAAATTTTAAATAAGATAAAATAAATATTAATAAGTTAGATATTAAAATTATAAAATAGCTACTCAATGGAGATGATTCCTTTATTTTATCATCATTTAATTTTCTCATTATAGTTGCTAGTAAATATGATTTGCAATATATGCTATCATAAGGAGGATCAGGATTCATTTGACGTGATAATAATTATGGTATACAGAATCAATCATTGCCAAATCGATTATCAATAGATCTCTACACAAGTTTTTCATCTTAAATTTGTCAAAAATTATATGTTTCTGAATTTTCTAAATCCATCATAATTTATTTTTCAGATTTTTGTTTCTTTTTATTTTTTTGAATTGATTTATTAGTTTTTATTTCAAACTGTTTATTTGTATAGATATTATTATTAAACTATGATTTGTGTATTTAAAGCTCATTGGTCATATTTTAAGGAGTATAACAAGGGTAAATTAATCATTTGACTAAGTTATTTAGGTCTTTTTCCAAGAATCGCGATTAACTTATTGCATTGGATGACCACAACTTTTAAAGATTTATTTTGAAAAATAGTGTTATCAAGTTAGACTGCTGTCTATTATTCTCACTCGAAACCTCAATCTTTAGTAAAATCAATACGTGTCTTTTATGAAACCGAAATTTAATCATCCCAAGACTAATCTGACAAGGCATTTTTTTAAGAATAATTGTAAATAACCCAGTTGTGATTGAATTATAATAAAAATCTAATTCGTATACTATAGTTAATTAAAAATTAATTATTAATATTAATATCTATTCTTAAATGTTTATCCACTTATATATATTATTTTTATGTGTTCTTTTATATGCATTTTATCTATTACTATTACATTAAAACATTTTATTGATATTTATTACTATTTAATTATATATTGTTCATATATATATATATATATATATATATATATATATATATATATAAAAAATATAATAATATATATATATTATTTATATGTAAATACATTTATTATCTATGAATTATCATGGTAATTAAATATTGCCATGATAATTCAATAAAATTTAAAATTAAAAAAATCGCTTATATAAATTAATTAAAATTTGTTTGAAATTAAATTTGCCAGTTATCTTTCAACAATACTAATAACAAATATCTAATAGCAAACCAAATTACAATCAGTTTATCAATCCAATTCAGTTGATCTCAATTCAGGTTGATTATATTCAGCATACAAATCCAATCAAAACAAAAAGAAGAAAAGCAAATCTATCATATTTTATCTAGAAATCTTCAAACTATCAAATTGACAATCTAAAGTAAAAGTGATTTTAGAATTTTTTATCTTCAACTATCATCCTTCTGTTTTACTGTGTTCATCAATTATTATATTCACTTATTAATACTGATTAATTTATTTTATTTATTTAAATTTAAAAGTGGGTTTATTGATTACTAAGTTATATAATTAGTCAACCCAAATTTTATACGTATACATAAGTATCTAAGACAGGGATGGGCCCACTTAATCGTTGTATTATCGACTAAAATTTGTATTACTTAACTGCGATCGACTAAAATTTTTAATATTTAACTGCGATCGACTCTTTCAGAAATAAGAAAACATAACACAGTATGTTTATTATTTTTATTATAAAATTACATAATTATTGTACAAGGCAAGTGTAATTAATTTTGGATGTTGATGCATGGCATTACATTTCATCGCAGTCTTGTAAAGTTAGGTTTTTATTCACTGATACACAGTCTGATATGTCATCAAGTGGTTATCAGTCAGATTTGTGAAATGAAAATAATTTTGCGATTTGATTATTTTCATTTGCAAAAATGCTGCTTCGCATAAATAAGCGGAACCAAAGCATGTAAATATTCTTGATGCTACTGATCTCAATAATGGAGTATTATCTTTTGGTACAAACTTCCAAAAAATATTCATTTGCACTTGATTTCAAAATTTTATCTGATTTTTTTGTTAAAACTTCCTACTCTACATCTGATAAATTTAATAGGAAAATATGAGCTACATTGGATGACATATACTCGATATTACATTCTCCACATGGAAAGGAAATAAATTCAAAAATAGTTTGAAAGCGACTAAGATTTGAAAATCGACTCTCAAATTCTGAATAATTATTGTCTCTTTTAGAACAAAACTTTGCGATGTTGCATTGACAAGTAAGTTTAATCTGATTTCCTAAATATAGAAAATTCTTAAAGTTATTAAATTTATCTGAAAAAAACGTCTGCGATCTACTATGAAAAAGCTCGCGATCGACCGTTTGTCTATGACTTACAAACTCAAATTATACAAGTAAATGACTTACAAAAATAAAATACTAGAAATTTAATTTACTACAATAATTATCAGTCTCTTAAAGTGAATTATCACTAAATTTTTATGCATATATTTTTTATAGTTATCAAAATTCTTATACCGCATAATAACCTTATAGCAGATGACAACAGTTTTAATTATAAGTTTAAAGTATATAATCACGTAAATCTATTACACAATAGTGAACACCAATATTATAAAATGAAAAATTGAAAAAAATCTATTTCAAAAAAGATGAAAGACAATATACATAAATCCATTTAAATATTTAAATCTTCATTATCTATTAATATACCAATTTTATAAGTCAACAAAGAAAAAATCCAATAACAACTTTATATATATATATATGTGTGTGTGTATGTGTGTAAAAATTTCGACTGCGGGTTATTTCGCCGTGTATATATATATATATATATATATATATATATATATGCATGCAATGGACGCTAGTGAGATATTGATAATATCTTTCAATCTGAAACTTATTTCTAAAATTCCCTAAAATAATTAATCAAATAGTAAGAACGTTATTGAAAATAACTTGAAATTATCATATGGATTTTTAATCTCTGACAAACAATTGATATATTTGGTAAATTGTTACAAACAAGAAAAAAATTGACATCGTTGTACAAAATCTTAGATAAAACAACAGATATTAACACACTTCAGTAAATTGACTAGTGTTCAGATTTATTAATGTGACATTAGTTCATTTATAGATACATATAGTTTAGCAAAATATATACATAATATATATAATTCAAATTCATATATACTAGAGAAGACCAGGTGATGATGCATATTCTTCTTTCCCTCAATTATTTGACATTACAACGGCACATGGTTGCATCTTGCTTAGTTTAAAAGATAAAACGTTTTACAAGTTGTAAGTGTCTTCTAATAGACTCACTGGATATTATATTGCAAAACAAACTTCATAAGTCTCCCTATATCCATCAAAACAAAGAATATTTCGTTGTGATTCGTCTTAACAAACATTAATACCATGAACTGTTTTCCCAAGCTCATGGAGTCATATGACACATCATAGAAAGAGGACTACTGGTACCGTAACACTTATTAAAGAATGTAGTCCAACTTGTATAAGGAAATTTTATAAACAAAAAATTTTTCATAAGTATTACATATTCTGAAAGAGGATTACACAGTTCCTAAAATACTTCAATCTGGTTCTTACAGAACACTAAAAGAAGCAAAAGTTATATTCTAACATTTTGTAGAATGTCAATGAAATGAGTGGTTTGCATTTTGATATAGTACACCTGGAAGACGAGAACTAAGTAATTGTGTCAAAGAACATCTTGTATGATATTTGATTGACTGTTAAATCACTTCGAAATGTGAAAGCTGATAATATTTCTCCAGCATAATAACTGTGTTAATGCAATTAAAACTATTATCTCTTTCACAACTAACACTAATATTGGCTCTAAACATGGTGCTGTAATCAGTTTATAGAAGAATTGTCTGCAAAATTAAGGATATATATCTCACTACATTAGCTGCCATCATCACATTTTACAGTTTTACGGTATGTATTTAATTCAGTATTTGACATTGATAATTTGGATACAATACATCTCGAAACCAGTATTTTAAGCGTTTTTAAATTAATATATAATATATATATATATATATATATATATATTGTTTCGTCCTAAAGTCAAAGAAAAAAAATATTTTTTACACATTGACAAAACTGATATTGTTAAATTAATCATTGATATCACTTGTTGCGTTAGACGCCGAATTGCACTCGCAATTAATTGATCCAAACTATTTGCAACTTCTGAAAGAAGACGGTTTAAATTTCGAAATTCCTAAAATCTTGATCGACTCAATTCTAACACCCAAACGATTGGTGTTGGATAAAGTATTATTTGCAACTGCCGAATTATTGCTTTCGCTACCTATTTGACCGTAATTACTTGCTCAAAATTTATTATTTTCGGCGTGAAGCATATGTTTTGCTTTTTCACTTTTTAGTGTTGACTTAGATTATCAAATAAAGATTAATTTACAACAAAATTTTCAAGTAACAATTGAAGTGTTCCAAGATGACACATTAATTGACAAACAAATAAGAATATATTATTTTGTATTTGCTGCCAAATATTTTTTATTGCGTATTGTCAATTTCCTTTTTCGATTGATTAATAGAATTTAATAATTTCTTCTATTTTTTTTACTGTTAAATAGTTAAATAAAAAGTACAATATTATATTTATATTTAGGTATACTTCAGATTATTGTTTTGTATTAAATATTACAATAGAAGATTCAGCGTCAGTTTTCAAAAAAATTATTGATAAAATTTTTTGAACAAATAGGTTAAAATTAATATTAAAATATTGAAAATCATAATTTTCAATAATGTGCATCGAAATATTATATTTATTTTTTTAATATATAATTTATAAAAATATAAATTTAAATAAAATATTTTTAGAACCTTTTTTAACGTAGTGAAAAAAGGCTATATTGTATTCGGTATGTCGTATATGTATGCATGTAAAGTTGATGGATAGCGTTCTTGGCGACGACATTTTAATAAAAAACATAAACTAAATATTTTGGACAGGTCTCATCAATCTTGACATACATGACTAAAAAAATTTTGCTCGAAAGGGGCATAAATGAAATTTTGAGGTAAAAATCTGATTGTAAAATAGCTAATATAAAGCCTTGGGCAAACGTTTTGAAATATTTGGAGTGCAATTCTTAGATTAAATGATCTATAAGTGAAATTAATGCATTCCTGATGTAGTATTCTAATGTTATAATTGGTTGTTGAAGACGTATAACATGCATTCATTCAATATATTCATTTCTTCGAGTATCGCAGTCATAATCTTAGTTCTGTGAAATGGGGAAGAAAAGTGATCTTTTCCTAACTGTTCGTTCTCAAATTTCATTTTACATCAAGCAGGGCAATCCCAAATGCAGATTGCTTCACGTCTCCATATTTCTCAATCAGTGATTAGCAAGGCTCTCATACGAATTCGTGACATGGGCAGTTTTCTCAGCCGACCAAGATGTGGAAGCCTCAAGTAACAACCAGGCATGATGATGGGGCTATTCGTCGGGCTACCATTGCTCATCCGCTATCCTCTGCATCTGATAATGCTGCAGGCTTGCCTGTGGAAAGTTTGATGAGTCTAAGAACAAATCGACGACGAATTTCTAATGAATTAGGTTTTAAGTCATACTGTCCAGCAACGAAGCCATGGCTCTCAGAAAAGAATATTCGTGATCGCATCACCTTTTGCCGAAAGTATGCACATTGGACAAGTGAACAATGGAATCATGTCTTATTTACTGATGATGCTTCCATAAAGTAATTTCGATTTCACCCTGGGAGGGTTTGACGACCTCCTAATTAACGGTACAATCAACGATTTACAGTCCCGTATGTGAAAAATTCACAATCTCTGATGGTTTGGTGTTACATCTGTGCTGCAGGACCTCAAGGACTATGGATCCAATCACAGAACACTACCATCAATGCACACTGATATCTTACGATACTCAGCGACTCACTTCTTGCTAGTATGCAGCATGGAAACTGCCAGTTTTTGGTGCAAGACGGGGCACCATGTCATACAACCAAGATTGCCAAGCGGTGGCTTCAGGACAATGATATGAACCTCATTGGACCCTGACCTGGGTCATCTCATGACCTAAAGTCTATAGAAAACTGTTTGGCTATAGTCAAGGATGCCATTTCTAAGAAGAAACCATCATCTATTGCTGATCTTAAGATTCAAGAGATATTGAATTCCTCTTTAACTACTGACATTTGCAAGAAGTTTACAGATTCAATGCCTCGAAGAATTCAAAAAGTTCTGAAGTCCCGTGGACATTACTCCTCGTATTGACATTCATTTTACTATATTGAGTACATATTGTGTTCCATTTCATGTCTGTTTTACACATGTTTTGTTGATTTGAATATGAAAATTGCTTAAAAATTCTATTATTCTAAACTTTTTGCCAAGGCTGTAGATATTGCATTTGTCGGACTGTTTTGCAGTTTTTTTATTTAAAACTAGATCTAGTGTAAACTTAGACATGTATAAAACACTATTCGCTATTAAAACTGGTCAAAAAATATAAAATGCACTGAATGTCACTTACTCTTATTTGTACTGATATATATTGCTACATCAGATAATTTCCTTTGTAAATATTTTTCATTAACAAAGGTTCCGTACTTGTTATAAATTATTCCCTGATTTCATGGAAAAATCCACTCTCTGGAGAGCATTGGTTTCACTTCTGGATCGGTGGTTCTGACCAAAAACCATAGCCCAGAGATTCTTTTTTCTATGCAATACAACTCCCGGTCGTCTTTGCTCATCATATTCTTTTTCTTGACGAAGATTTCAGCTATAACTAACTTTTTATCGAGAGTTTTACCATCCTATAACTAACTATAACTAGCTACAACTAACTTTTTATCGAGAGTTTTACCATCCTGGTTCTTAATATATGGAGGGCTTTTTGCATTCGGACTAGTGTCTTTCATTTTAACGTCTTCATATGGTATTCCCGTTGCTGATAATACAATCGGGATCAGTTGATGTAACGAATTTTTGGAATTGCAATATAGTTTTAATGACATATTAATTGACATAAAAAAGTCGAATATTGATAATTTTTTTATTTCTTTATTTTTTTAAAAAACTATGCTGGGTTACCAGAAATACATATTATTAAACAATAACAATTTAACTTTTTTTAAACAAAATTAATTTTTAATTTAAAATTATCAAATGGTCCAGAACCGAAACCAATTCAACCGCTTAGCTTTTCTAAGAATATTTTTCACTCACATTACTAGAATTTATTATATTTTCCAATGTTACAGCATTTTATGAATTTCATCCACAGAAGGAGAACAGACTCAGGGCTGTACACTACACTGACCAGTTTTTGTGAAGAAAAATGCAAAAGTAGTCTTGTCAAAGGCTTGATACACAGAGCATGTCTTTATCTTCAACCTTTAAATTCACAAATGTTTGTATAAGAAGTATACTACGATTGTGTTTTTTATAAACGGTTGAAGCAGACATTGACAAAGATTATGGTGAAAATAAAGTGTAAAATCAAGATGAATTAGAAGAGGGTCTCAAACCAATTGTGAAAGTTCCATATTCAAAGGTTTTTTTAATTTAAACATGGCTTACTTAATTGCTTTAACAATGATATAAAAATTGTCTGTCATCTCGAAGGTAAAATGGTTTTTCTCATTAAAATCATAGACAGATGTGAGAGCTAATATTTGTTATAAATTTTTATGTCACGGATGTCAAAATTCGTGCATTGGAGAGACACGGTCATCTGTGTAATCGTATTAGTGAGCTCACACAACCAATTCGGACGAGTAAAGCCTGTGAGCATTCGATAAGTGTGAGAATAGAAAATAAGCGGATAAAAAATTAACTGTATTGTATTAAAATTTTATTTAATTTCGATACATTTATTAAATTAAAATTACTAAAAATTTTGTTTAATACTAAAAAATATTTTATATTTATTAAAAGTATATTCTTGAAAAATGTATTAGTATAATTTTTCTAATTATTTGAAATATTATTATCTTGAAATAAGTCTTTTAATTTATTTCTATCCCATCAGAATTTCGACAAATATTCTGTGTTTGATGCAGACTTCTTTTTGGTTTAATTTTTATAATTTTAAAAATCTGTTCTATCAATGGACGATCCACTTCATGATGTTCTGATAAGAACGAGACATGTTGTGAATTGTGAAATAATAAATTTTTTGTTTTTCACTACGTTAAATCAATTATATATACGTATTATTTTTGTTAACATTTGTATTTTTCAGTCATAGTATTCATAATAACTAGTATTACAAACATTAAAACTTGAAAAAAATATTGTTAATTACTATTTGTATCACTTCATATTCTTGAATAGAATTTCTTCCTTTATAATCAAAATTTTATTCTTATCCTGTTCTAAATTAGTAAAATAATCAGCTCTTATTCAAGACTGTCAACACTCATTTTGATTATTAATCTTATCTAAGTTAATTTATTTTGTAAATAATAATTACTAATTTCAATACTACTAATTAATAGTATAATTTATTAATCTTATTATTTATTATCAAAAGGCTTTAAATATTTTTTTAAATATAATAATAATTATTTTTTAAAAAATACTAAATATAATGAAGTTATAGTTTACCCCTTCAATTTCCCAGAAGGAAAATTACGGTTAAACTTGACTAATTCATAAATGAAAAAAACTGGAGTAATTAATCCTCTTGACCGGAAATTCTTTATTAAGTAATTTCTATTTAAAACTCAGCATAGATAATTAAAATTTTAAATTATCTATATAATTACTGAGATGGTAGTTTGGTAAAAATGAATAAATATTACATGCATTATATAAAAATATTTACAATAGTATAAATTTTACAAAATTAAAATAAAAATTTAATAGGGTGCTTATAAAAAACGAGAAAATATTAGAAAGGTTAAACATGTATGTAGAACACGGAAGACAATAATAATACAAAAATCAAAGTAAGTAGTATCAAAATTTAGACAAAATATATAAAATAACAAAAAAATGTTAATAAAGACTACAGAATTATTTTATCCCAATATCTACAAATGCAAATCAATTATACCATCAATTATGTTGATTCAGTTATACTCTAAAGTAGAAGCAAAAGCTACAAAATCGAATTTTCGAAAATATCTTTTCATACAATTATCCAGTAAATTATTTTTTTCCTTTCGGGATTCAAAATACCGTATTTTATTGAATAAGTGCACCGGTGCCTTTATTAATTGTAGCTACCCACACAGAGTGCGTTGATTCAAATGGTGCGTTTATTTAGTCCACCTAAATTTATTATAAAATTTATGTATGTATAATGGTGATAAAGCCAGTAAATTTTAGTATGTTACAGGAAAAAAGTTTAGCTCCCTGTAATTTAGAGTTTATCTTTTCTTTTCCATTCTATAATTTTCTATACTTTTCCATAAATTTTTCGAAAAAGTATAAATTGGGGTGAAAGATTTCTTTTAATCAGAATGTTAACCTTCTAAAACTTGTTGACAATAATAAATCTTTTGTTTATTTAATTGATGAAACTCGATCTCATTTCATGTTTTAAATATATTTTTAATCAAACTGTCGGTTAACTTGCGTTATTTGATGACAGGAGTAGTTTTAAAAAAATTAAATACTCTCAGTTGAATTTCTTCAATTTGTTGAGACAAAAAAGGCAGTAAAATTTTGTCAATTCATGGAAATATTATTGAGATACTTTTTTTCATTTTACTCGAATTTTTCAAAAAACCTTACTGCCCTCACTAATTGAAACGTCGATCGATGACCTGGAATATGAGAATGATACCCAGTACATTGACATCTACCAGGAACATAATTCTGATGCTATAGTTACTAACGCTTTGTGTACATTGTGTTTAATGAATAGTGGTTATGACATGGAAATTAGAAACTTAAAACTATGAATGAATACAAACAAACTTATATTTCTTTGAGATACTTTTATGTTTCAATAAAATTGAGAAACTTTTATGAGTTGATTTTCGTTTTAAATATTAGGTACTCGTGTATAACGCGCAACCAAAATTCCAAAGGCATTTTTCAGGAAAAAAATGGATTATTAGTAAAAACGCATGTAGCTATTATTGTTTAAATATTTGAATCGATTAAATTTTTGTTTTTTTAAATATATATCGTGGAAAAAAATTGGATGCTGAAATGAATGGCAAAATATTTCTAATATATGTTAAAAGAAAATCAGTCAGGGAAATTTCACAAATTTTAGATTTATGTAAATCGACGGTATTCGATAACATTAAAAGTGTTTTTGTGCTTGCTCAGGTCAAGATCTCAAACAAGGTCATTTAATTCTTCTTGTGTGATGAGATTGTGTGACTGATCATGTTCAGGGAAATCAGGACCAGATAAATCTTCACTAAAATCAGAATGCTCTTCATTGTCATCATCATCGTCTATATTCCATGAAGCTGGAGGCTTTGGAACAGGAAGGTCTGGATCATGGGGGACCGGTCGGGTTAGTACAAATTAATAAATTTTATTACAAACAAATTCATTTAAGATAAAAAAACTTAAGTTTAATACTTCATTCGATTTTAATTTAAACTAATTTATTCCTAAATAATATTCATTTTTAAAATTTAAAAAACATTTTTATTACAAAATAATTAAACCTTTTTAATTTAAAATCAATTAAAATTTATGTCAAAATAATATTCTGTTTGAAAATTTAAGAAACATTTTATTCTAAAATATAAATTTCACAGCGATGGAAGAATTCTGTTTTGCACATTTTGTAACAAGACTATTGATCATGTGCGGCGCCAAACCATCACAGATCATCTCAACAGCGCCAAGCATAGAGAAGATACGCTGAAATGTCAGACAGAAGCTTCCTCGAGTGAGCAAGCTAGGCGGCAGTGTACGGTGACGATTTTATTTGAACAGTAAGTCCCTACTAAAGCGCAGAGAGCTAAAGTAACTCTTGATTTGCTGGACAAGCTCGTGCGCGCTAATATCCCCATTGAAAAAGTCAATCCTTCCGTTATCCACCAGTTTGTATCCACATATGTAAAAGGTGGAGGTACTGCACCTAAATCGAATTCTCTACGCCTTCACTATCTACCTCTCTTGATTGAGAACCATGATGCAAAGCACGTTTACTCGTGGATCGTAATACATTTCTTGGTATTATCGCCGATGAAATGATGGATCTCCAAAATCGCTGTTTTTAAAATTCTATCCCAGGTACTGTGCCCCGCAGACTAACTTACAGACGGCTTTAATGAGCTGTCCGCACCACTGCTTGTTAAAACGGTTTATATTGACAAAGTAAACCACGCAATTTTATCACAGGCTCTAATTCAGTGCTGCAATGATTTTCAAATTAATTTTCAGAATGTGCTATTATTCGTATCTGGAAGTGCATGATGCTTTGCCAAAGCGTGGAAGGACATTCTCTCTTTGCTGTAGATTAACTGTCAACACATGAACTGTCACACACACATTATATATCTTGCTGGTAATACTATGCAACTGAGAATGCAACTGAAACAATTAAAGACCTGCATCGTTAAAGCATCAGCTCGCTGAAAGCGCTTTCTTTGGCCTCTACAAGCATTTGCAGCTGAATTACATGCTCTTCCTCCAGAACATGTTTTAACGCAGGAAACCGCGTCGTTAGAAGCAGTCCTTTACCACGCATCCTTCACTCCACATTATTCTGCCTTCATTAACAAGGATCGTGAGGAAGAAGGAGACAACGCAGCTTTTTTGGAGTCACCGTATCTTCTTTCACCAAGCAGTCTAAGTGATAATTTAACTTTCCTCGCTTCTAACTGTCCCCGCTTAATTGCTGCACTGAATGTGTGCCAATCACAAAAGCCTCAAATCCACGAGGTTTATAACCTAATTCAACACTTGACTTCTTGGTTTATCCACCTTTCTTCTTCAGCCATTAACGAAAATTGCGCTTCTGTTACTCCTGAAGCAGCACTGAAATTGAAAGAGGAATACAGGAAAAAAGCAGCTACGTATTCGTTTCATAAAGGCTGTGTGTATTCTTGATCCATCTCAGTTACCCGCGGCTGAAGTTTCCTGCTACTCATTATTGAAGTCAGATTTGAGACTTCCTGACCCTTGTGATGAAGAGTGGTAAATTTACCTTCTATTAGTTGAGATATCAGCACAAGTTTTACCAATCCCTTACAATTTTGGAAAAGTGTTCAAAATCGCGTTCCTCATATTGCTGAGTATTTTACGTTTACTGTTCACTGTCCACAACGGGGATGAAGAACGGTCATTAAGTGCTTTCAACCAAGTATTTGCCTTTCTCAGACAGTAATTGACTCCGGACAATACCACAGGTCTTTTGCGGCTGTATTTAAATAAAGTTTTAAGTAGAAAATTATGCCTTCGGAATATTCTTCTGATGGTAGTGTCTTAATATGTCTCTAAATGGAATGGTGCATCATTTCTTTCGACACTTGGAATGCATTATAACCGCTTTTAAACTGATAATCCACATTCCCATCTGGAATAATGGGATTTTTCACACTTATCGTATATTTCTTCTACCTTGATAATTATCTTCAAAATAATCTATTAAAAGTACTAGCTGTTATAGATAATCTGCAACAAGTTCATCAAAAACATTATTTACCTTATCTATTGGAAGAAAAGCTAATGTAATAAGCATATGTATTGATATACTGATATTTTTGTTCTTCACATATGAAATTTTTAATCTTTCATCCTGAATTTTTCTGAAAAGTGATTGTCTCAAATGAAAGTAACAGTCATAAATTTTTGTTTCAATTAATTTTTCTGTTATGTTATTTTAATCCTTTTAACGTGTAAATCGACTATAGTCGCCCGGATTTAATGTTTAATAATGTTTAACGCGTTCAAAGGGTTAAAAAACTGATTTAAAATCTATTTGAATACTTCTAAGAAAAATTTCAAGTTTTAATCATTTGATTTGATTTTTATTTCACGGTAGTTTGATTTTTGCTTATTTAGAAATAAAACAAATACACTGAGTAATAAAATGTTTCTTGTTAAAGATTGTAATAAATATAATAAAAATTATGGTTCATTCATAGTAAGTTTTAAACTGAAATGAATCATATATCTCTGAGATTAGTAGACGTTGAAGGATAATTGCAATAAACTTTTCTTTTCCAGTTAATGATTTGATGAAGATTTCCCACAGAACTTAAGGCTAATGAAATTTCCACATTAAATCCGGCATGTACATCACGTACAATTCTTCGAGTTGAATCCCACATTCTAGTTTATCGTTTTGAATAAGGCTCAGTGGCAACTTAAATAAAACAAAACAAAAACACCATTTATCAATAATTTTATTTTTTAAAACTAGTTTCGCCACTACAATCATCGCCAGTTAAAATGAATATTTAAACAAAATTATAAGTCATTTAAATGGTTTGCTGACATTCACACCATAAATAATTTCCATATTTTAAAAAAAGTGATTTCGATGATGAACATTGCATAAAATAACATAGCAAAAATACTTGAAAAGTCATTAAAGCATCTAATTAAAAACGCGTTAGAATGTAAAGACAGCTTTGACTTTGTTAACCAAATAATAAAGCAAAAAGTGGGGACTGATGATGAATTAATGGTTTTTTTTATGTGGTAAGACTTTTCACAAATGTTTTATTGAACGAAACAATCGGCATCTGTGTTAAGTCGTTGGAGGAGCAGATTATTGATAAGAAATCATGAATGAGTAGCAAAGCTATCAAGTCTTTACTCGAATTTAGCACAAAAAATGTGCCTTTCTTATTTAACAACGAATGGTATAAAAAATCGATGGTGTAGCCTTGGGATCCGCATTAGCCCCTTTAATGGGTTCAATTTTTCTACAATGTTTTGAAGCAAAATTCAATGAGTTCGACGGGGTCCTACCGTTGTACGACACTAGATATGACATTTTCTTAATTTTCCAAAAATCATGTCGTATTAATTCTTTTCTTTATTTGTAAATAAACTTCATCAAAATATAAAATTTACCAGTGAACTTGAAGATGGAAAAAGGATTTAGTGGTTGGATGTATTAATCTAGAGAAAGAGATAAGTATATGCGAAGCAAGTGCTTAGAAAGTCAACGGACACTGGATCATACAGTGGACCAAATAATTTCTGTGATCCAAAGTATAACCGGAATATGATTAAGGATTAGTTCCTAGAATATGGAGGTTATCATCATATAAGAAAGCCGATGAAGGATTGGACGAATTAAAGGTACAACTTGATAATAATTGATACAATAATGAAATAATGAGTTAAATAATGAAAGATGCAATTTTGAAAAAATCAATGGAAGATAAAAATACAGAAGCAAATATAATTTACAATAGCCAAAAATAGATGATGTTAATGTTGAAAATACCTTACTCTGAAAGATCAAATGATTTTAAAAAATTAATTAATAGAATACCTATATGTTTTAATATTTATTACAAATAAATTATCAAAATATTTTAGTAATAAATCACGAACTCATTTGTGTTTACAAGCTTATCTAATTTATCAGCTTAAAAGTCACAAGTTTGAATCCTTCTACATTGGAGAAACACATAGTCATCTCCGTACTAGAATAGTAAAGGAGTAAGAACAGTTCCATTCTTGATCATATACACAGTTGTCGTGATAGTGAAAAACTAAATTACGAGAAAGAACTCAAAATGTTGAGAAAAAATTAAATTAAAACCATGCCTTAAAATACAAAGTGATTTGTCTAAAAAAAACTAAATTTTTTTTTAAATATGGAAATTATTTATGGTGTAAAAGTCAGAAAATCATTTAAATTACTTGTAATTTCGTTTAAATATTCATTTTAACTGGCGATGCTTGTAAAGACGAAACTAGTTTTAACCCATTCGCTGCCAAGGACGAGTATACTCGTCTTTGGCAGGGTGTCATGAATTGCCAAGATGAGTATAACCATCCTACTTTAAATATATTATAACATGCAGGCTTTTGAATTAGTAATTTTTTTATGGCCGCAAACATAAATATAAATATGTAAAAAACTTGAAAAAATACTTCAAATAAATTTTTTTACAAAAATAATTCTTTATTTCTTATAGAGAATGATCTTTTAAAATTAAGCAAAAAATCAACTTCATCGTGTATTTATAAAAAAAATTTATAGCAACAAAATCACTTATAATACTTTATCTTCATGATAGGATTTGTAACAAAGTCCAATACATAATGGAGGTTTATCAGTACAGCTCGCACATTAATATCGAGTCTCCTTTCGAATGTTTTTCGTCGCACAAACTCTACATTTGCGAGTTGGGTTTTTTTCTTTTGTGGTGTGGGAGCAATAGCATCTAGATAATGATGGGAAATTTGTTCCTGTGATATGATTGACGTAGATTGATGAGATTGAATGACTGCATCTTGGCTTCTATTTAGCCAATATTGTATAACTTATGTATTATAATATATGTGCTCTTACCAAGAAATAACATGGTTATGGTAAACAATAACATTCAAAATATAAATGACAATGGGAATGACTTCATATAATTTAGACTTGGCAGCGAATGGGTTAAAAAGTAAAATTATTGATAAATGGCGTTTTTGTTTTGTTATATATGTTATTTACAAATAAAATTTATTACAACTATTTTCTTTCTGTTTATCACTTAAAGCCATGAAAAATTAAAATATTCTACAATACAATTCTGATTGATAAAATATAATTTATACAAATTAAAATTGTTTAGCTTGAAGAAATGAGTTAATGACAATTTAGTCATTTAATATATAAATCAAAATTGCCCACAAAATAAATTAAATTTGGATTTAAAACGGATGTTCTGAATGAGACAAATTTTAGTAACATTAAACTAGAAATAATAATACATAATTGAAATATATCAATCTTTTGCATTTGAACTTAAATAAATGGAAGGCAGTTTTATAATTTTCCAATAATTTCATCAATGGTGGTATGAAAACTAAATAGTTTAAGGTAAATCTAAAAACGAATAAATTGAATGTTTAATTAAAGAATATAAATATATAAATAGTTTATCATTGTAATTTATTAGCGTCAGTGTCAAGGAAGTTCTATAAAGTTTTCAAAACAGGAATAGGTTTAATAAAGTTCTTATTATCTGTCTTTTCGATCTAGTCAAAAAATGACAAGTTTTTTACAAATAATCAAAGATGATTGTCTTTGTTATTTTTATCTTTTTTTAAACAAATAGTGGCTGTTTTCTGTAATACCAATTTTAAGAAATTTGAGAACAATAAAACTTTAATTTGATAGTTTGGATTCTGTTTTCTGTAATACCAATTTTAAGAAATTTGAGAACAATAAAACTTTAATTTGATAGTTTGGATTCAACTAGCAGCAGGTCAAGTTCAAATTTAAACTAAGTACTCGAAAATAAAAAGAATCAGCACAATAATTTGTTATGAAATAAAACCAGAAAACTCAAATATGATAAATTTATAGCTGATAATATTGATCTACTCCGTTGAATACATCGTAGAAAATTTAACAAAGTATCTGACTGATGACTATATCATTTATAAATCTACTAAACCAGCTTTGAAAATTCAAAAATATTTCAAAGTAACTTTTATTATTAACACATAAATTGGCCTAATTAACCTAAAGTCTCATGTTTTGTATTCTCCTAACTTTTCAATACCCAAATAAAATAAAAATCAATTTTAACCCTACTGTGATAAATATGACTGTAGTGGCACCTAATTAAATTAAAAAAATCTTCCTTTTTTTAATTAATTTTCTTAAATTTTAATAAACTAAATCAATAAATTATATTTCCCGAAAAATGTCAATTCAACTAATTAAAAAAATAATAAAAACGTGTTTTAAACAAACTAAATGACAAAATATTGGCAAAATTATTTAGCGGACAATTCAAAAATACTGATGTCAAAAAATCGTGCTCTGTAGCGAAACTATATTTACATGCATGTGATTTATCTTATCATTGTTGCTCCAGTTTCAACTGTCGAACTCCGCGTGTTTATTTGTTTATTCTATGTCGTGTTAATAAAGGTTTTTCAATCTGTGTCAACTTTCAATTATTTCGAATGGCCCAGTACGGCCGACTTGATGAAGCTGCTGCCACAGGTGCCAGCTTCATCAGCTGCAATTTTGCAGCTGATTTTCAATGACTGTATAAAGAGAAACATCAATAAAATTTTCTTCACATTTTAGAAAGTAAATCGTTTGCAATCAGTTGTGATCAGGAGCTTCGGCTCTTCATATAATAAAATTGGAACGATTAGATTGAGTATTACGAGAAATTATATGGTGAGAGAAACATGGGGTGGCATACACCAAAAGCATAAAGTAACTTGTGAGGATTCCACACACAACCAGATTGTGTGCGGACGTAAAAAGGAGATGTTCATTCCTGATAACAAAAGTAGTCAATCACTATCTAATACATCGGTCGTTCCTTAAGAATATTATATGAGGGAGTCGGTAAATGCGGCCTCCAACGGGCAGGCGACACGTTGGATCACACTGTCTAATCTAGCCAGGCGTGTTCACTGAAGTGCTGTGGTGCGAGAAATATCCATATCCCTGGAAATTTCCATGGGATATGGAGACATAGACGGGATATATACAATTACGAATTGTAGATATCCCCGACAAGTGGAGAGGTATGGTACGAGAAGTACAGGGATATCACATCACTGGTCCCAGGTAGCGACCTCTACAGATTCTGATACATGGAAGTGGGTCAGAGGCTGTAGAAACGGTGGTGTGGTGGTTAACGGAGAGAAAGGTAAAGAAGTTTGAGGTTGTACACTGCCTAATGTGATTGCATACATGGAAATGGGTGGAATCATGTATTGGCAGGGGTGCAGCACCGGCTACCAATGATATGTACAACTGGTCCCAGGGAGCGACCTCTATACGACTCCGATACACGAAAGGTGGGTTGGAGGCTATAGAAACGGGAGTGCAGTGAGGTAGCCGGGATATAAATGAAATGGACGTGAAATGGTAGAGTTTAAGTCCGCCAGGTAAGCTGATGAAGCTATAAATGAATCGTCAGCCATCCACTGGCTGACATACTAACACTTGATTCACGAAAGGGAGGTTGATGAGGGAGTGAGGGTGTGCATGCGTGGCGAAAAGGGTCTGTGTGAGGAACACAGACACAGGCGGGTTGGAAAAGGTATCTAACCGCTAATCTATCGAGGAAGCCTGTGTGATGTGCGGAAGCGTTAACTCAATTGAAGGGTGCTGGGGGAGGCCGCTAGTGAAAGAACCCCAGTGGAAACCAGGGGTGGTATAGAGGACGCCTTCGGGTCGATATATGCACCGAATTTAGTTGTGTAAAAACCGGGTGCTTATACTCAACGATCCACAATTAAAATCGAAAGCTTTTACAAGACGTCATATTGTAAAGATTTTTCAAGTTTTATTCATGAATGACTTTTCAAATAATAAATTATTATCCTTTCTGTTTTAATGTTAATGAATTAATTTTTCTGATTTTTTTCCAAACATTTTGCAACGAATATTTAATAAAGATTTAAAATACAGTTCTAATAAATTTTTTAAATTTTAATTTCAATTTTCGAAACTTAATTATTCTCAACAGTCAATTTAGAAGAATTAGAATAAAATCTGGATATCACTACGGTTTGTAAATGTTTATCATTTTACATGTTTTCAATGTGTGAATTTTTATTTTAATTTTGGTAATATAAATAAATCAATGTTTTTTTTGGTAATTTACTCAAAACATTTATTATTTCCTCAAAGAAAATTTTGTCTTAGAAGAAAAACAAAATGAATAAAACATGAACAAATTCACATGTCGTATGATTGTTCTTAGACTAGGTTTTGGGTGAGTTTCGTACCTCAATCGAAAGAAAGATTTCATGAGGTTGTGCTATAGGCCCTTCTTATAGTACGTTTTTAAGATTTGCTGATTTTACCTATATATATATATATATATATATACTGATAGTAGCTGTTTTGAGTTCATAAAATTTTCGAATTTGAAATCTAATCAATTTATTAATTTAATTTTTACATTTCTATTTACAGATTAGGTTAAAATGAGATTTTTATAAAGTAGCGTAAAAAAAGTAATGTACATAAAATTAATTTTTAATGTGAAAATAAACCAATAAATAGATTTATTAATAAAGTTTATTGCCATTTTATGAAACATAAAATTTCATTTTTGAGAAATAATAAATAAACTAGAAAACTATTTGGTAACTTTTGATATTAATTCATAAATTTTAAATCAAAATATAATTTTCAATTTTTTTTAAAAAAATATAACTTTTTTAAAAAGTATATTGTCACCGAAATGCGAAGGTAATTAAAAGTTGTTTAAATAAACTAAAAACGTAATTATTATTGAAAATATAATTTTATTTTATCTAGAAAAGGAGTAATTTAAAAGTTGTTAAATCAAACGAAAATTTCGATTTTAATTTTATTTTTAAAACGTTATGTTACCGAATCTAAAAAATAATATTTAAAGGATTATGAAAACAAAATGAAAATTTTGTGTTATAGAATGGGGAAATGTAATTGAGAAACGATTAAATTTATGAAAATTTAATAAAAAATACAACAAAAACTTTGTGACAAATTTTAATAACTTTATAATTTTAACAAAAAAGTATAAATTTAAATTCCTAATAAATGAAATAACCTTATATTTATATTTATTTTTATTTATAATGGTTTGTGTAAAAAAGAAAGTGTGAAAGTTCCTCGAAAATATATGTTCAAAAAACTTGAATTGTGTTAGAAATAAAGATTTGCGTTAGTGACATCTTCTTTTGATCAAAAACCCAATACATACTTTTACTTCTGCATTCCCTTCTGGGAAGAATTTTGTTAAAACGATCTTACTCTATGCCTACTTCAACTACTTTGAAGCTTCATAGTTTGGTTACAAACGGGAACCACATGACAACATTTCAAAAGGCAAATGACAACATTTCGAGACAAATAATTTATACTTATTTTGATAAACAAGTTCCATTTTTTTTCTTTTTCATCGTTTAACTTAATAAAATATTTGATTGAGAATAAAATTAAGTATTTTAATTGATTAATTAATCAATAAAGTTCTTAAATATCAGATAAATCGTAAATAAAGTAATTTACAAAAAAACAGAATGCAATGCTATAGAAACCGATTTTGCAAAAAGAAGAAATTCAAACCACTTTAAATAAATGAGTAATTATTAATCAGTCAGTGACCAATAATCAGTAATTACTGATGATGACATCTTATTTAATGAAAAATGCAATTTAAAGCACCAAATAATTACTCACAATAAAGACTTGTAAAAGAAATAAAATTTAATTAAAGTTCACAAGTCTTACTGTGAGTTTTAAATGTATAGAATAAGTATCTTAGCTGTAGTTGAGATGCATCTTCTTCGCTAGAAGAATTTTAATATGAATAGAGCAATTTTAAACTATGCATCACTAGTAAAAATGACTTCACGTAAAATATGCTTACGATAACGACAAAAAACTAAGCGAACGATTTTTTTGAGGTACAAAGAAAATTAATGTATGTTACTAAATACATTCCGTATCATTTGTCCAATGATAAAAAAGAGAATGATGAGTAGTAGTTTTAATTCTCTAAGTGATAAAATTTCAGAATGTTGATGTTTTACTTAAGGCCGTGCCTATCAAACATCAACGATTGTTCTGCTACGATTGTCAATCCAAAAGTTATAAATAAAGATATAGATATATGATGACCGTTACAAGATTATAATTCACTTTAAACTTAAACTTTTGTTTTTGAACTTGAGATTTTTATTCATAATTAATGTATATTAAAATCTTTATGTGATCGTGGAAATTGTTTACTTTCATGAAAATTGTGGATTAATAGCATTAAGATGTGTCCGTAAAATAACTGGACATGTTTTTCAGAGACTGTAATTTTTGTTACAAGCAGTAGTGTCCAAAATAAAACTAAATATACTGTAGTGACCATTTCCAACAAAAAAATGAAACCACGTTTGTGAGGGATAATTTGGAATGTTATAAGTTTGTTGTTTGTATGCTGTTTTGATTTGTAACTCTCCTACTCAGATGGGATTGATATGTTTACTGATTTATTATTTGAATCTAATGATATTAATTTTAAGTACTAATTAATTAAAGTTTTATAATTATGAATTTTAATAATATTTTTAGTAAACGATTTTAACTTATTAAATTTAATATATTTTAAAAATTAATGTTCATTTAATAAATTACCTAATGTCTTTTTATCCAATAAAATTTAAGAAATTAAAAATTAATATTAAAAATTTCCCATTCATTGTTTTTTTTAGATTTGAATATATAAACAAAAATATATCAATCAAAGAAAGATGCTCTCGGAAAATTGTTGTGAAGAATCTGTTTATGCTGTCAATAAATGTTTACATTCAAATTGTGATGTTGTTAATATGGCGACCACGGCTCATATGACAACATTATGGGATGTGAAAAATTCAATGGATCAGAATCGGATTTGGAAGATTTCATTGAGAATTTCGAACGCTATTCCGACATTATGGGTATAGCAGAAGAGAGGAAAATAGTAATGGTGACTGGTTTATGACACCGTCGGCAATAAAAAAATATTCAGAGATGGACGGTAAAAATTACAAAGAAAAATTGAAAGCTGCATTTACTAAAGAAAAATCCATTCTGGGTACAATGAAGGAGTTGGTAAACTTACGGTGGGGATCATCCACCCCAGGAGAAACATACAAAAAAGCAGAGGAACTTGTAATTTGAATTTCTTTTATTTTTTGTTGTCGCAAATCTATTTAATAATTACAAAATTAAAATTCCCAGAAGTTATTTTTCACGAAGAATATCGGGATCAATCGACCCAAGAATTTTTCCACTTGAAATTATAAATATGTAAATAAAAAAAACGAAAAACAATTATTTTAATCGTCCAACGGAAATGATTCGAGTGACACAAATTCAAAAACTTAGACATTTTTTTACTGAGAGCGAACAGCGGAAAAGTATTGTACATATTGTTTCGTGGCCAATAAATTTTGTACCCCATTCAATGTGTTATTTTTATTTTTTGCATGTGGGAACCGCCATGGAATCTCCCATGTATACTTTATAAAAAATTTCATTTTTCTGTAAAAAATTTAATTATATATATAAAAAAATTATCTATATAAAAAATTACCTTTTTGTAAAAAGTCATTGCTCACATACAAGAGATCGAATAGAGACGGATGTTAACAAAAAAGGAAAACAAAGAAACGTTTTTCTAATAAAAAATGTCGAACTAAAAATTACAATTGTTTGAATATTCAAAATATGATTTTACCAATTCAAAAATAATTTTATATATAGTTGCAAATATATTTATTTTCATTTCTCAAAAAAACGAAGCAATTTTCTTTCTTTAATTCGGTTCTATTCTCCCGTGTATCACTGATAAACGCTCTCACAAATTCTATTATTGCTCAAACAAGAATCAGCGAAATATCTGGCAATGATATCGGCGATTGGTATCGATCGATTCCGATTGGTTCGAAATATTGGTTTAGCGCGAGCGTTTGTTTGTCTCTACTCGACGAATTGGGTTTCTTCAACCCTTATTCGATGTTTCTGCTATGAAAACCGTTAACTGGTCAATGACAATTATGGCGGCCCGTGACGGCCCTGATCTACTACCCAGTGACGCTGCAGACTAGTTTCCACCGTCTCATCAACCTCTACTTTCACTTTTCGTATTCGATGCGTCTCGAGTCCAATAAATCCCATCTAGATCACCCAATAAAGATTTTCGATTGTTTATATATCAACAAATTTGCGTCTTATTTAAATTTTACGTTTTCGATATCAGAAGTTGCGCTGACGGGTATGATGGCAGCCCTTATATTATTACACGAACGCCATCACTCACTGGTTAAGTTCTTGCACCATTGTGAATCCTCTCCCCTCTCATTTTACAGGATCTGGCATCGAAAATCCGAGCATGTGGACGCCCTAATCCGATCGGCGAGCTTGAGGCCGACCTCCAAACAAGCATTTAAAATTATCCTCTTACTATTTTTTTTATTATTTGACCATTAATGAATATATATTTAATTATTGGTTAAGTTTGATTATCTGTATCAGTTTTATCATACTTGATGTTTCAAGTATGAGAGAATGCTATCAAAACATAATAAATTTCTACCGGAATTATTCGAAAACTGAAACTGTAAAGAAGTTTTCAGGCATCTCTTTATCGAGATAAAGTATTTATGACATTCTGAACGATGTGACAAGAATGTGAACTTGATGAAGAAGGTATGGAGTGGAAGAAAAGCGACCAAAGCACCATTACCCATCGAAAACAGCGACTGGAAAGGTGGGTCAAAGTGTCAGAAAACTTGCTCGAAAATTTGACCTCCCAAAATCGTATTTACATGACATTCTGTGGCAAAATTCTGTCATCTTCAGGAAGGGAGGCTATCAAAACTTCAGAAAAGCTAAAACTGTGTCGAAAAAATCGTTTGGAAATGCTAACGAAATTTGCGTCTGAGTCGAAAAAAACAGATTTTTTTCTTGACGATGAATTATACTTTACATTAACTGGTTCACAAATTCTGACTTCTACGTTGACAGAGGCAAAGTTGAATAGGTAAATTTACAGAAAAATTGTGGCCAAACTTCTCGTGTGGGCTTCTGTTTCCCGCAGAGGAATTTCAAACCTTTGCATTCAAGACAAAATTTGAATCTGTAAACGCTGACATTTATGTAAACGAATGTCTCCAAAAACATCTGTCATTTTTAAAAGAAAAATATCTCTCAGGACACTTAGTATTTTGGCAAGATCTCACCTCTAGTCATTTTGTGAAATTCACCCAGAATTGGCTTTTGGTAGAAAAAAATGTCTTATCGAAAGACATCAATCCTCCTAATGCGCCCCAGATACGATACGGTCCGATTGAATGATTTTGGGTAGACCTGAAGGCTAAAGTACATGACGATGGATGACAAACTGACATACTTGAAGAAACTCGTGATGGTGCTTCTATTATGAAAAAAAATTAAGAAAGCAACCAATAATTAATCAACTGTGTTTCTCACATGCCATACACTTAGTAGTTACTGATATATACCGTGTTCTCCCTAATACAAGCCACTCATGGTTTTTCATTCCAATTTGTAAAAGAAATTTAATACAAGCCACTACCTTATTACTAGCCACCAAAAAATATATAGTAAAAAAATTTTAGTATTAAAAAAACCCGTTTTTTACTCATTTACACACATGAAATTTTAAATTTTTTTGATGTGGTAGAATATTTTGAAAAAAAAAGTAATGATAAGTAATTTTTTCAAATAATCGTGTTTATTTTAAATAACATATATTACTCTTCGAAAAATATTGTTTAAATGTTTCTTTTTGAAAAGCAAAACATGACTCATTTAATCCCGAGAAAAGACTATACCATTGAGTTTAAACTTAGAATTCTAGAAGAACTTCATTCTTCTAACCAATCCATGGCTGCGTTTTGTCGTGAAAAATGCTTGATTTACGAATGGTAAAACGTTGGAAGGCCGATGAAATTAAATTTAGAGATTCAGCAATGCAAGGAAGAACATCTAGAATCGAGGGTGGCGGGAGAAAAGTCCTCCTTCCTATATTTGTAGATATATTGTTTGAGTGGATAATAGATCGAAGATTAAAGGGACTAATTGTTAAACGAATAGATATTCAAAAAAATGGTAGATTTAGTGAAAACAGATCATTCAATCAATTTTAAAGCATCAGAACATTGGTTGAGTAGTTTTTTTGAGAGATACGGACTATCATTAAGAAAATCCACAACCTTCTTTAAACTAAGCAATGAAATGGTTGTATATCTAGCTATAAGCTACAACGCTTTCATAGAACAATTTAATATAAGTGAATATCACCGTCAATACGAAATGGACTAGGGAAGAATAATGAACAATAAAAATAAATTGTTACTTAATGTTTTTTGTGTTATAATTTCAAAACAAATGATTGAAGTGATTTGATAATTAGGATAGTGATACAGTCAGATCCATTTAACAATATAAAATGTTGATATTAAATGTATCGATCCATATGTTAAATGGCATAATTTGTGATATTCTAATTATCACTATATCATTTTATGGATGTTTTTGTCTTATGTTTTATGTATTATATAAGAGGTATGATTTTTTCAATCTTTTATATTTCAATTTTTTATTAGTTAATTTTGATTAAGTAAGTAAACCTTTTATTGAATAATTATATGAAGATTTTTATTTAAATTAATTTTAATGTTTATTAATTGACATTTTTATTGATTAATTATATTTTTTATAAATGATTATGTGAAAATTTGATCAAACTATGAAATCAAAATTTTTTTACAAAAAAACGTTTTATGATTATCCACAAATGTTTAAACTGCGTTAAATTCAAAGTTTTTATTATTAATGATTTTTATTAATTTATATTTTTATTGATTATTTTTATTAATTAATTTAATAATCTTCATAAATTGGGTTAATTTTTATATAACGCAAAAAAAGTTTATATACTTAAATGACTTTATATACTTAAATGTTCCAAAAAGAAGGTATGTTTACGATATTTGTATGCATGTGCCTGTGTGTAAATTAGTGTGTTTCGGGATACAAAATATTTTTTTTATAATTGTTATATGCTTAAATGGACTTTGATATTGTTATGTTGCATTTCAAACCTTTTCAGTTGCATTTTCACGATTTTAAATTGATTTAATTGGCTGCTTTACAACATAAGTCCCTTAAAGTGAATTTTTTATATTCTTAACTGTAAGGGTATTTGGGATTTCATACTTTGGTTGACGTATTAGGTAGTTAGTATCTCAAATATGTTGATATCGACAATAGTTTCTTTTTCTTTTATATTTAGTAATTAATTTCAGATAAGTAATCTTTGATAATTGGTTTTGAATAAATATTTTCAGAAAAATAGTTTTGAAATGTTTTCGAATTGATAATTTTGAATAAAGAGTTTTATATAGTTGGTTTTGAGTAATTAATATTCTTTTAAGTGTATATCATTTTTTTATATCATTTATTATATCATTTATGGCAATAAATAGCAAAAATACAATAAAAAAATATTTCCGTAGATAAGTATTGAGAATAATTAATTAATTTCTGAATTGATATTTTTCAATTCAAATTTTAATTTTTTTTAATTATCCCTTAGTGATTTAGTTTACTACGAGATAATTATCATATATAAAGGTATATACATATAAATATAAGTATTGTTTAAGTAATTATAAAGACATGTAAATGATGGGCTATACATATAAGACTAATTAACAATACATATAATAATACCTAATGTGAAGTTAAATAAGATATTAATACTTGAATAAATATTATACTGAATAAGTAAAATTAATTATTAATTTAGCTAGTTAAAAAAGTTAGCTGGTGTAAAAAAGGAAATCTTTTTTGATTGCTGAACTCAATGTGACTTGATTAAAGAATCATTATTACTAACATTACCTATTAACCTGCTTAATTATTTAGGATAGTAATTATTAGACGTAATATATTTTAGCTCAAATACAAACAATCATTCAAATAATAGACAATCAACTAACACGAACCTGTCAACATCTCCACCAAAATACATCCAAAACTCCACATATCGATCTGTACACTATATTTCCCACCTAAAATCACCTCTGGAGCTCTATAAAATCTCGACTGAATATACGTATAGATTCTCTGATGATCGTAACAACTCGACCCAAAATCGATGACTTTAATTCCACTCCTGCCCTGTTGTTTCAGAAGAATATTTTCCGGTTTCAAATCACAATGAATGATTTTGTTTTTATGCAACAAATCCAGACAAGTGAGAATCGAATTCGCAAACTTTTTAACGAGTAACAAAGAAAATCCCTGAAATTTATTTTTCTTAATCAGACTATAGAGATTCATATTGAGCAATTCAAAAGTCATGCAGACGTGATTTCGAAACGAGAAATGTTCGAGAATATGAACGATATTTTTCGAGTTTTCCTTATCCTGGAGTTTCAGTTGTTCGAGAATTTTGATTTCTTCGAGTGCTTGTTTGGCGAATCGTTTTTCGTTCCGTACCATTTTCAGTGCGACATAAGAACCGGTTTTGTGATCGTACGCTTTCACCACTTGTCCGAAACTTCCTTTACCGAGTATTCTCAGAATTTCGTATCGATATGCGACGTGATCGTGTGGTACATGTTGATAGGAACCGTGCTCGTCATCGTATCCGTTGTTGTTCGCTCCAATCAATTGACCTTCTTTCTTTTTCGCATTGTGACCGACGAAATAAATCTGCGGATAGCGAAATATTTCGTGATGCTCGAATTGCGTCATTCGAGACATGTACAATTTCAGCGCTTGTTCCGGAGTCAATGGTGACGGTACACTGGTCGCAGTGACTGGATTCATTATCGACGCGCTGTTTTTTTCATTGTTGTTATTAGAGACGATTGAAATCACATCGGGAAACTTGATGAGATATTTATCGCGCGATTCGATTGATGATTTCGGCACACTCAGTGCACTTAAAGAATCTATTTGATTGTTATTATCCACAGATTTATTATTCAAATTGGATTTCGTGCAATTAATCGATGAAAATTCATTGTGATTTATGATGAACGGTAAATGAGACGGTGTTGTCACTTGATCCGATGATTTCATTCAAAAGTTATCTACAAGTTGATTTTTTGGGGTTTTTTCTAAAATCGTAAAATTTCGATTTTCAATTAAGAAAATACGAATTTTTAAAATTACATTTTATAAACAAACAGACATCTTTTAAATTTGTTAAGATTTTCTTAGTAACATGTAGGTCAAGGTCGTTGGGTATATTAAAATAAAATTACTAGTTTTTGCTTTTTTTCTTCTAAAGAAAATATTTCTTTTTCTGTCAACAGTTTAATTCAAATTTGTTTTTTTACGAACATTTTGTTTTTATATAGTTATTTTTGTCTTAAGTTAATGATTTTATTAATTTTAATTTGCTTTCTAAAATTTTTTGAATTTTTAATTTATTTTCATATAATACTTTTTCTTAAAATGGTCTTAAAAATCAATTGAAAATTTCAATTACTTTCATGATTTTTATTAATAACTGCATTAATCCTGAAACAAGTTTCAGTTTAAAGTTAGGTATGATATTTGTAGCTTTCGATTGTTAAAACATATAAATGAATATACTTTTTTTATTTTTGCTTGTGTGATCATTTGGTTGTTTTGGACCAGTACCATTTGTTGAGCGAATCTTTAATCTGCTACCAACAAATGGTTGGTCCAGAGACAAGCATGTGTTGGAACACTGGTGTAATTTATATGAATTTATAAATGTTGGCGTTCCTTTTGGTGAACTTTAAATTTTTGATATTTTTAAATTAAAAATCATATTTATATTTTAGATAAATTAAAAATAATGTTCGACTAATTAAAATGAAATAATTTTTTAAATAAAAAATTTAAGTTTATAGATAATATTTTTACTAATTAAAATAAATAAGGTTTCATAAAAAATATATTTTATAGGTAATATTTTTACTAATTAAATTGAAATAATTTTTGTAAAAATTATAGTTCACCGATAGTATTTTACTAATTAATATGAAATAATTTTTGTAAAAAATTATAGTGTAATGATAATATTTTAATCAAATTGGGACAATTTTTTATAAAACTTAAGTTTTAAAAATTCACAATTAAAATAACAGCTTCGGAGTTAAAGAATATTGTAAAGAAGATTTTGATATATCTTGTAACACTATTTAAAATAAAATCATAATTTTTATTAAATTTAATTGTCAATGGGAAAGTTTTATTAAAAAAATAATATATAATCGAATGATTTAAAATTCTCGAGTTCTCATTTAGTAATCCCATGAGAGAACTATCTAAAACATCTTGATATTTCTTCGAATTCAGTGTTGAAGGGCACTTGCACAGAATCTTTGTTCCGTCGCCCTTTATAGCTCCC
>MQRK01054805.1:0-12243 GCA_001938485.1 Girardia tigrina
TTTTTTAGCTCACCGTGGCGCTCATTATCTCAAAAAGTTACTGTATGAATTCAAGGAAAATTATATATTTTCAATAAATTTTAAAAGTTATTCCAAAACAATAAATTAATGAAATTTTGATTGATATTAATGTAATTTTTAAAAACAGATAATTTTTAAATATTAAAGCTTTTGGAAATTATGTAAATTAATAATTTGATAAATAATTAAATTTTAAACAGCTTTTTAAAAAATAAAACAACCATTAAAAATTTATAATTAATATAAGTTTCAATTTAAATATTCTAAATTAGTTTTTTTTGTATTTAAATTATATAAATTTTGACTGTTTTTTAAATTAAATATTAAATTAAAAACATTTAAATTGACAGAAATTGTTGTAAATTAGCTAAAATACGTTTCAAAAAATGTACAATAAAAATTAAATTGTGTAAATTGTATAATGTATTTTAAAGAAATTTTATAAAATATTAAAATTTTAATCTATAACATTAATGCTATCAAAAAATAATAAATTCAATTTTTAAATAAAGTTTTAAATAAATAACTGATCAGTATTTATAATACAGTATTTTTATCTATAATTTATTTGATCAAAAGAAAACAAAAGAAAAGTTCATTTGTTTAAATAATTGTTATTGTTATAGAAATAAAGTTTTGTGTTGATGAATTCTATTCTGGATCAAGAAACCAACAAACAATAATTTAATTGTGCCAAAATCTTCTGAGGAACTTTTCTTGTTAACGATAAACTTGCACTTCAGAATTTATTTTTATAGTTTTATAAATATATTGATTTAAGTAATAATTTAGTTTTCAGAATATTCTGTAGTAATTAGTTAATTTTCTTCGCTTCCTAATTTCTTATTAAATTCAAAAATTTCTATTCTGTCGAATAAAATCTAACAATAACAATGTAATTAGTCAATAAAACTTATTATTTAATTTATTACAAGGGTTGTTTTTTTAGTTTTTTATATTGCCAGAAAGAGAGACAGAAGAACAATTTAAAATGATTTATTGTTCTGCAAAGTATCTTCCACAAAGATTAATATACTTTTACTTCATTCTAACACATTGCTAAAACTAACACTGAAGAAGCTTTATCTGTTAGACATATTAAGGAAACGAAATCCTTTTTTGGATTATTTTCCTCTTTTCTTGAATTTTCTTTACTGGACAGCCAATTGTACGAGTAGAATCTTAAAGATTGAAGCTTTTGAAATGCCAAAGCATATCTCAATCTCCGAATTATCACATGACGATCATGCTTACAGCTGACAAACAATTGTCTATTGATGTGATACTTTATCACCAAAACCAAAAACCAACTCAGCAATATATTGTTCTTTAAGTAATTTCTGAAAATTGTAAAAGATAATTGGTTACAGATTTTCTCAGCTCAGTTATTAGGTCGTCAAGTATGAAATTTGAAGAACTAAAGCCAGAGTTTATTGATAATTTATCAATACAAATATTTATGTCATTCATTAAAGTGTGCTACCATCTTATCGAAACACATTTGTCATTTGAGCGGCAGTTTGTTAAGGCCATTTGAGTAAAAATTTTAAGAGCGAGAATCTTTAAATTCCTGGAAGGCCATTTTTACGGAATTGAATTTTTTTCCGATCAAAAGGTTTTTAAAATTGAGGAAGGAAGGGTAGTCAGTTGAGACTAGTTCTGGTGAGTATGGAGGATGATGCAGAACTTCCAACCCAAGTTCTAGTAGTTGGGTCACGGTCATAAGTACAGTACGTAGTTTTAGATTGCCGAGGAACGAGATGGGAGTCGATCTGTTTACAAACACTGCAGTTTTTTGAGTTTCCGCAACACATCTTTTAATGGGTTGCAGTAGACATCTGCTGTGATCGACGGACTAGGTTTCATGAAGTCATCATAAATTACATCTGTGGAAGATCATTCGTATCAACCCAGGTTTCTGAAGGTTTGCGATTATCATATTGCATCCACTTTTCATCACATTGAAGATTCGATTCAAAAAGTGATCAGTTTTTCATTCAACTCATGTGGAATCGCCTTATCCAACATTTTCCAATTTACTCATTTGAGCCAAGTGATTCACTATTGTTTGCTTTGTAACAGCGAACGTTAGTAATAAATCATTATCACTCCACAGTAACCTTTAATTTGCCATTGTCTACCTGTATTCCTGGGTGACCCCGATACTCATTACATTGAGGTTAAAATAATCTTTCGGGAATTTTCTGCGCCAATTTCAAACTGTCTGCTTCGTAGTAGCATTTTATCCGGTTACCGAAATCGTCAAAAACGTGACTTCAAAATATAGATTATAGTTTGAAAGAGCTAAAAACGTTTTAATATAAGCAATTTTTATCAATATTGTTAGATTAGATGTATAAACTTATAACATTAATACATTTTTACATTTAAAGAAAAAAAATAATCATATTTGAAATTAACGATAAATATAGCAAAAAATTCAACTTTAAAATCTTATAATAAATTATATGCTAATTAAAAAATTAATATGTAAATAAATTCTAATTTTCAAAATCAAAATGGTGAAATAATGAAAAGTTTACTTAAGACAATATTCTTTTATATTGTTCGAAATGACAATCTTTATGTGTATGACAATTCTCAATGGTTAATAGTTTAATCGATATGTAATTTTATACAATTTTTGGAGAAAAAACCGTTATTTTATGCATGGTTTACTCATAATCAGAATGGCAACACGTCAATTGGTCGGGACACGATTCGTCGAGGCAATAATTCGTCGGGGATTTATAATCCGGACAATTCATCCGCGATTTTTTGTCAGGGCGACAATTCGTCGGGGATTTATAATCCGGACAATTCATCCGCTATTTTTTGACGGGGCTACAATTCATCGGGGATTATTGGTAGTGGCGACAATTAGTCTGGCCTTTGTGATTAGAAGACAATTTTAATGAATAAACACAAAAAAAATTTTTAATTTTAGACAAATCATTTTAATGAATATCTTACAAAAAACGAAAATATGGATTGCAAAATTTGAATTTCAAATTTGAATTGCAAATTATTGAAATAATATTGAAGGCACTATGCAGTATTTAAATTAAATAAAATATTTTATACAAATTTCATTATATTCATTACACATTATTAGTGATTATTATTAGAAATAGATTAAAAATGGATATTAAAACGGAGATATTGTGTAGATGTTATATTACTTATGATCTGACGTAAAGTATAAACTTGTCTCAAGATTCAGACATTCAGAGAAGATCAAAGAAATATCTTTATCTTCCATTTTTATTTTATTTTAGTCAGAATCGCTTGCAATCATTCCTGTCCTCAATTAGATAAGTAAGCAGAATCGTTCGGAAATTATGAAAACCAAAATGAGAAAATAAAAACTTATCTATAAGTACTTCCAACAAAGGCTAATGGATATTACTTCAATATCTCTGTATTTTAATGCTTAATATTATCCGATTATAATTAGACAAAAATATTCATTTAAATGAAACGTGATTTTAAAACTAAAAATTTAAATTTAACAACAATTAAAGGTAAATATATTCGTTTATTCAGTTGAATAATTACTATTTACATAAAAAATCTATTTATGAATTTATTGTTTTATTTATTTATTTTTATCTCGTGCAAAAATAATGAAACATTGTCTACAAAATACAATAAAAATAAGGAAAAAATGGTATTGTCCAAAATGAAACAATACATGCTTGGAGAAAATTCATTAAAGTGTAAGTTACCGCACTATAATGTTAGAGAAATATTTATGGGTTAACTAATTACTACTACTACCACTACTACTATTATTATTATTATTATTATTATTATTATTATTGTTATTATTATTATAATGATTATTATTATTATTATTAATGAACAACGCGAATTCAAAAATTAAAATAATTTTTAAAATTTTATTTCTTTCCTTTTAGAAGCAAGATCATTAATAATTTTTATCTTTTCTATTTTTCTGCTGTTTATTAATTAAATTCAGACTGTAACGAAATTATTACTCTAATTTATTGCTATTCCCGAAAAGGACATTAAATTTCATTCGGACTTACTTAAACTTATATTTTAATATTTCATTAAAAAAAATTAGACATTTTAGCCGCTTTATAATGTGTTCTGAGATTTATTATCAGGAAATATTGGTCAAACTAGTTCAGGAAAATAATAAGTTATTTTAATAAGAAAAATAATTTATTTATATATATATATATATATATATATATATATATATATATGTATGTATAATTTGCTCTTTATAATACTATTTTCAATATTATTGTTAAATGCTGTTGGTTAACTAATTTGTTGGTTAACTAATTACTACTACTACTATTATTATTATTATTATTATTATTATTATTATTATTATTATTATTATCATTATTATTATTATTATTATTATTAATGAACAACGCGAATTCAAAAATTAAAATAATTTTTAAAATTTTATTTCTTTCCTTTTAGCAGCAAGATCATTCCAAATGATCTGCTCCAAATAATTATAAACTAAAATTTTCTAAAAATTATTTTATAACACGTTTTGTGAAAACTGTTTAAATACATTTATTTAAATATATATTTACACAAAATTATTTCTTTATATTTTGAGGAACTTTCTTTTTTTTATAAATTTTAAAACGGAATAAATTAAAATTATTATATGTAAATATTCATATTTATTTTACAATTTTCATTTCATAAAACATTTCTTTTTTTCAAACATATTTCCATCTTTAAATTTACCACAAATTCATCATTTTTTAAACTATTTTAAAATTATACTATTTCTTATAATACCGTTTCATATAAAATAATAAGTGAAATAATGTCTAATTTATAAAAAAAATATTTTACAAATTATAAAAAATTTCAGTTGTTATTTTAAAAATCAAAAATAATAAAATACAAATACTTAAGGATCCCATTATTATTTTATTAAATGATAGATGGACATAAAATCTATAAGTATATGATTTATGGAATTTAGTATTACCCTTTGTTGCTATAAGAAATAATCCATGGTTGTATTATACATTGTACTGAGTTTCTATTTTCGTTATCCTTTTTTAAATATAATTAATAAAACTAATAAATAATTTTATTTTATAAAACAAATATGCAAAATGTTTTCATTGAATAAAATATTGTTATGCGTCAGGTGTTTTTTCAGGATGAATGATAGAAAAAAATTGTAATAATAATAATAAAATAACATAAATAATAATAAATATAATAATTTATAAATATAAAACAATATTAAACATAATTTTTATAAGCGAATATTAATTATATTATGATTAATGCATATAATCGTCTGAGAGAGCATATTGAAACTCCCTTAGCATTAGTCGTCCCCCCTCAACCATTGGCAGCTCTCTCACGAGATATTCTGTATCACTCATCTGAAAACATCTTCACGATCGTTAAAGTTCTCTAACGCCAATCAAATTCTTCTTAAAATTAATTGATTATGGATATTTAATTTTCATTTTATTTACATTCAATTGTAAATCCCAACAAATAAATTAAATTATTATTTATCTTTTCTCTCTAGTGATTTATCAACTCAAAAGACGGATTGAGTTATTTTCCTAATGTAAGTTTCATTTGAGATAATCTAGTAGAGAAATCAGTTTAGAGTTTTTTTTCTTAAATCAACTGTTTTATTTTAAATCACGACTTTAAATATAATTATATTTTTAGATCAGAGTAGTATCCTCTTCGGCAAAGCATTATAATTTTGAGATTATTGTTCTAAAAGATTAATTAATTTAACTGAAAATCCAAATCTAATATCAGGTAGCCCATTATTATATGGAATATGACTTTGTATATGACATGAGCAACATTTAACGTTTTGATATGATACTAGTAAAAATAAAGGAATATTATTCAACAACCGTTATTGATAATATTACTATAATTTATACTTGAATATAAGATAAAACGATTAATTATTCTGTTTTTATTATTAATGACAAAACATAAAATAAAACAGAATGATAAAATAGCTGTTGAAAGCGACAATAACCACATTTTAATACACGTTATATTATACCCTAAGAGCATATTTATATATATATATATATATATATATATATATATATATATATATATAAATGCAGTAGGGGCGAAAAGAAGTCGAACGCATTGGAAAAATTAGAATTTTGACTTTTTAACAAGATTTTATTATCGTATGAGTCAACTGTGAGTCAAGATCAACTTAATTATTAAAATATTGTAATGTATATTAACTAATAAGTTACTAGTAATAACACTATTAAAAACAGCAAAAATAGTCACTGGCGAATTCATAGATGCATGGAATCAAAATAACACCTCACAAAAATTGAGGTAAACGAGGACCACACAACTTCGATTCTTTTCCAAAGCTCATTCTTGTTCTTGAATTGTTTTCCTTGTACCTACCTTTTCATTGTCTCTTGAATTTTCTCTAAAGGATTCAAATCTATCCCTACTTTAGACTTGTAAAAAGTGATATAAAGTCATAAGAACATGATCCTAACTCGATTCTTACTTTTCCACATCTTATATGTCGTATAGTCTTTATTAGCTTTTTTCACTTGCATAGAAGTAAAAAATTATGTTCTAATTATTTTTTTATTAATTATTTAAGTGTTATTTCAACTATTGTATTTGGTTAAACATCCTTTGCTAAACGAAAGATATAAAATGATAACGAAGAGAAAAGAGAAGGTGATATAAATATTTTTCCTCTATTAGAAAGATAAATAATAAATAAGAATAAGAACAGTAATATTAATCATATTAAGTGAATCGAATCTTTCCATGAATCTTCTTCGACCTTTTTACAAATATGTACTAGGATTAATAAAAATCTTAAAATAAGGATAAATAATTTATCATAAGAAACGATTATAAGAAACGACTCGCAAATATCAGTCGCAATGAAGTCCGATATCTCCGACGTAAGTAATGCATTCATATGTCATTTTTTTCCATGACAATGACATTGATCATATTAAGAAAGGTTGATACAATGCTAGAAACTATTTTAAAATATGAATTTATAACGCCACATCACCAGATTAGGGTACCAAGTATTTAAATTATACTTTTTCCCCGCTGACTTCGAATCCGATTTCTATATTTTACAGTTCAATTTTATTTTATCATTTTTGCATTTTGTTGTGTTTAAAGGCGGTACCATAAAATGAAAAACATCAACTTGTTTTCGGAAAAATATTTGTCCAAAATGAATTTAAATAGAAAATGATATTAAAAATATATTTGTTACAGAAAACCACAACATTCATAACTAATAAATAAATGAAAGAAAAATGTCTTAAGAATAAAAAATTGAAATATTTAATAGATATTATGTGTTAATTAAAATTGGTAAAATTACTTTTTAAATTTAATTATTTTAAAGATCATTAAATTTATATGACTTTAATTTAATTAGATTAATTATACTATGGTGGTAAATTTCATTAAAAGTTGTATCAATAAACTTTATTACTTAAAGATATGTATAATATACACTAGGGTTTTTTAAGTCATTTTGGGTGTACAATGTACACCCAACGTTTGTAGATGTACACCCAAAAATTTGGATATATATAGGTAAAGCATTGACTCAATAAAAAATACGTACACTACTATTCTACCCACTCTCTCTCCCTCTCGCATACAGACGCTCCTCCACAAGGTCATTTATAATTGTATATTTATTTAGCTTTTGTATTAAAAATACACACACTGTTATCTTATACTGTACACCCACATTTTCTTAGGTTACACCCAGCTGGAAACCTTAAAAACCCTGATTTCCACCATCATCAAAATACATGCATTTAATTTATATATATACCATATTCAATATAGTATATTGCAATCAAAAGTTACATCATTGAAATCAAAAATTGCATTTCTTATTTCAAACTTTAGTATTTATTATTCTGATTAATTAAAGTAATTAAAGTGTTTGAAATATTACTATTCAAAATTTATAATCAAATTAAAAATATATTAATATTAATCCTCGTTTGCAAATATAAATTTGACTATTTTGTTATTTATAAATAAAAATAATAAAGCTAACCAAACATAATATTGTATAATTAAATTAATTACATTTTTTCGTATAATTAACACTTCAATCGATATGAACTATGGACTGATTTAACACGATTATATAAAATACTGAATCCAGACACTGAAGGTGGCCAATGAAGCCCCAATAAAATCATATCTTTTAAAAAGTTAACAGATAAAAATGAAATGTATTTAAAGATAAATAAATGAATAGTAAAGGAAAAATAAATAAAAATTTGATTAAGATTATGGAACATGATGTACTTCAATTTATTTTTATCATAATCAGCTATTAATAAAAATAAATACTTTATTAGTTATTGGTAACGAAGATAAAAATTATTGTACTTTAGTTTGATTTTGTTAGAAAAAAATATTTTTAAATAATTAATATTGTTATTGCCATAGTCTTCCAATTTTGAATGTTACTCAATGGCTAAGATAAAACAAGATTATATAAAAAATATTACAAGAAAAAGAAATAAGAATAATGGTATTACAGTTGTTAAATTTAATTAAATTCCTGAAATATTAAGAATAGATCATCAAGGAAATTATTTTTTGATATTTGACAGAATTGTAATTTTTAGTTCTAGTTTTAGAAAAACAAATAATTTAGAAATCGAAAGTTTTCGAGATGAACAAAACTTTGGATTATTATTAGTTGCTTGTAATATATATTCTTTGTCTTTGACCAAAATCTTTCAGTATATTTTATCTTAATGAGTGATAAATCTGCTTCATCTTATAGTTTCTACCCGATAAAGAGTCTATGACTCACTGCCCTGTACGCCAATGCTGGTACTGTAGTCTATACAATGCTCAGTTATCCGTTCAATCGGGAGAAAATTACCCTAGACAATGATAACAGATTTTGAATTAAGACTCAAGAAGGTAATTGATAATCGATTATAAGTTGCTCGTAAAAATTTTTGTTTGTTACATTATTTCCATGTTTAAAAATATCTTATTCCATTGGGATATTATAAAAATATAAATCAGAAAATGGTTTTAGCAATTTAATAAAACACATTTTCGTCAATTCCACGAATTTTCTAATTATTTATAGTAATTAAAGAGAACCTTCATTTTTTTAATCATTTTAACAGTGAAAACTTTATAAAATATTTTAGACGAACTTATTGTGGCCAATATGATAATTGTGGAAAGTATGTACCACCCTTGTACTCATTTCACAAGTAGAATTGTGCAGATAGGGTTTTATTTCATATTCCACGAATAACTAATATTACAAAAAGTTAGGGTAGATATTTTAATGTGTCTTATTTAAGTCCTATCTTCACATCTTCATACTAACTAATGTGTTAAAGGATAAAGAAGAAATAAAAATATTTCGAATTATTGGAGTGGCCTTGTCTTTAGAAAGACACAATGTTAAAATAAATTAAAATTCGATTGCTAGTTATAAACAATGAATTATTCAGTTATTTAGAATATTTTAAGGAGCTTGGAAGACTGTTTGTATGAAATTTTGAATATATTTTATCTAGTATTTTTATTGTTGTTATATTTAAAAAATGGATATAATATTTGAGTACTTTTGTATCCATGATATTATTATTTTGATCTCAAATGTGTTGAGTTTCGAGTTGTCCACCTCTCAAATTATTTCCATTCTCATTTTGAGATGCAGTGCTGTGAATCATTATTGATAAGACATTGCAACAAGTCATGAATCAAAATTAAAAGTAAGCAAATGATAGTGCATCAATACTTGAAATCTTTAATTATACAGAATTATCATAAAATATATGTAAGGTTTTTATTCGTTTTCATTTATTCGACAAATCAGTTTAAAAAAATAATCAATTTTTAGATTTTTTGAAATAAGATTAATAAATTTCTACGAGAGGATAAATTAAATGTCAAAATGACGAATAAATAATTCACAGAAGACTCATATGCAGTCTGCCTTTAATAAAACTTAATTAAAATAAACGTTTATTTAGTGTCAGAAACAGAAAGGTGTCATTTAGAGAAAATTTTTGATTTTTTGACATTTAATTTTGATAGTTTAGCAGTCACTGTCAGGTCATAAAGAGATTATAAATTTTCAACTGCTTATATAGGCAAGCATAGATTAGGCGATCAATAAATAATTATGTCATCTAAACACACTTAATAAGGTGGTCGAGAGACCCGTTTACACATTAATCTTAGGATCTAAAATCGATATAAAATAGAATCGATATTCTAATTTTTGACATTAAATCATTCTATATTATTTTAAAGCATGGATTTGATTTGAAGTACAAATTAAGACTTGGAAAAAAATTAAAAAAAGATTTGTTTAATTTTAAAAAATCTATCAAAAAAGGTATGTAAACTTGATAATGGTAAAGGACATGTTTTAATGAATACTTTTGATTATATTGATAAAATGGAAAAAGGTTTTTAATTGTTCGTAATTTGTTAAAATAAGTAAATTAAGAAAAAAAATGGAAAGTTATCCCTTTTGAAAGATTAAATATTTGTCTTCGTTATTATCAAATTTAGTTGAAAATAAAAATATTAATAAAAAGTTAGCTAATAGTTTAAAAGCTATTGATTCTCAACCAACCAAACGTCATAAAGTAGTTTAAATATCTCAACTATAAATTAAAGCCCCTTTTAAAAGGGTTTCAATTGCTTGGAGAGTTGGACTAGGAACGAAAATGAAATAATAGATTCCTTTGATATTCTTAGTCTTTTCCAAAATGTTTATCTGAGAAGAAGACGATTGATTTATGTTGCAATCTTTGAAAATATAATAATGGTAAACATCATCTTATTGACGAAGTTGCATTAGCCGATTTTTATTTTGTCACTTCTAACGTTTAATAATAAGTGATAAAAAAAGGTTTATGATGTAGCATTTGGCTCTCCATTAGCTCCAAAAATCGACTTGTTTCTAGGTGAGAAACCTCTAGTGAATAAACGCTATGTTGATGACATTTATCTTATTTGTGATAATCATAGAGATATAGACCCTTTTTTAGAATACTTAAATTCTCTGTACTCAAATATAAATTTAAAGTAGATACAAAGAACAATAATAAATTATCTTTTCTAGGTTCTCTAAAGAAAAGAAAATAAGATATTCATGAGACCTAGATTAAGAAAAAGAAAACCGATTATAAGTTGTAGATGACTCCAAACAGCTTTCGAGAAACTCAATACAGATATAATATGATTAAATATTTATTTTATCGATCTTGGTCATTATCGTCAACTTCTTCATAATTAATCAATTACAAAATTATTGAATAACAATAGTTACTCAAAATCCATTGTTGAAAAATCGACCAATGAAACATTTAATAATTTAATTAATTAACCGATTAAAATAATATAAAAGAACTACCGATTTTAAAATATTTTAAGTATTATATATTCTGAGAGATTTGGTCAATTAAAACGTTAAATTTTAAAGTGTATAAATAATGCTTTTAATTAAAAAACCACAAACATATAAAATCTAACATTTATTTTGTAATAAATCCCCAACTTCAATTTAATTGTGTTCGGATCTAGTATATACATGTAATGTATATTTACATGTATATTTACATGTAATGGGTGTTATACCACATACATTGTAGAGACGGCACGTTATCTCTTTAGGAGAATCCAAGAACATAGGCGTAATTTTGAGGAAATAAAACTGCAAAACACAGGAAAGTTTGCAATTCAAACGAAAATATAAATAATTTTAACATTTTATGTGCTCAGTTTAATAATTATTGGGAACATCTTCATATCCTAAGATTAATGTGCAAACAGATCTCTCAGGAAACCTTATTGAGTGTGTTTAGATGGTACAATTATTGACTGATTGTATAATCAATGCTTGACTATATAAGCAGGATTATATTTAATAATTTCTTTATGACAAGATCATATAGTTACACCGTAAAAGTAATTTTTAATAAAAATTTTAAAAATCTTTAACTGGGGTATTTTGGTTTTAAAAAATGAAGTGCCACTATATTTTAATTACTTGAATACGTATTTTTAGTTTATAAGCTTTTCAAGAAAGACAATTTTCTAGTAGGCAATTGTGGAAAAGAAATTTTAATTGTAGGCTGCAAAACAATTTTAAAATAATAAATTCATCATACTTTGAAGTATATATATATATAT
>MQRK01054812.1:0-17002 GCA_001938485.1 Girardia tigrina
TATATATATATATATATATCAATAACATTAAGATTTAATGGCAATTTATTTGTAAAAAATAAAAATAAGAAACGCCATTTTAAAAGTTTTTTATTTCCCAAAACATGTTTCGCCATTACAGCATCATCAGTTGTGATGTAAATTTCAACTTCATCCAAATTATCAATTACATTATCAAGCATTTCCGAAAAATGGAAAATGTTGTTGATCATGGGGACGATGAAGATTGTAGTGTAGTGATATATGAAAATCAAGAGGGTGAGAATGAACAAACTGAAAATTCTCAAATCATTCAAAAAATGGATCAAGTATTTTTTTTCACCCATAAAATAAAAAAGTAAAAAATCAATAATAATATTTAATTAAATCAATTAAATCTTTCCGATCATTAAATTATTGTTCTTCCACATATACTCATTCAAATATCCACAAATGTTTTCATTCATAATTGTTTTTAAATTTTAATCCGATATTTAATAGAAGCCCAAACAGATCCAATCGCTCGTGTATCTGCATTAGTGGAGGATCAACATTCAATCGACCGTGACTAACAGTGTCATGAATGAGTCCCAATTTGTTTATTCTCGTGTGAGCCCTCCATTGAGCTCTCGTAAAAATAGTTCCGGACAAATAATCTTATTAATTGTCGATAAAGTGTAGCGGACGTCCGATTTTCAACCAATTTAAGAAATACTTTTGAATTTGGATAAGAACAATCAATAATATAAAAAACCCACAACTAAAATCCGATGCCCTTTCATGGTGACATTTTGGTTTGTACCTGAAAAGACTTTTATAAATTTTACATTTTATATTTGATCCACCCATTTTACCGTAGATACTCGAATATACCGCCACCCGAATATACCGCGAGCATTGAAAATGTAGCAAATAAAAGGGTAAAAAGTCCAAAACGCGAGTATAACGCGATCGTTAAAATTTACAAAATTGTGTTCAAATACCACGTCTTGTAATATTAATAACTTTTATAAAAAAATATTTTTTATTCACAAATAATGTTATAAATAATAAAATGTGAGCAGTTTGACTTCGTTTTTTTATTTATTGAGCGATAACATACATAAATGCAAACAAAGAACAATAACTATTAACAAAGACCGTGCAATACAACGGACCGATTCACTATAGATATGTATAATAGCACAAAATGGCGGACATTGTCTTAACAGCTAACGGTCATTTTCTTACTCAACAAAAAGTTTATTTACGATCTAGTCAATGCAAGCTATATATACAAAATACTTTAAAATAAAATAATTCAAATCAGTTATTTTTCCTAAAATTAGCAATCAAATTATAAAAGTATATAAATAACACATTCAAATAACACAAAACTGGTAAATATTTTGTAAAATAATTATATAATTTAGGTATGTCTCGAATATATCGCGACCCCCTCAATAATTGGTCAGAATATTAGCATAAAAATCTCGCGATATACTCGAGTATCTACGGTAATTAGATTGCCTCTTTAAATTTACCACAACATTCCATTAATAATGCTTAAAATTTCATTAATACTATTCGGCCAATATTAACTTCATGAAGTACTTCTTTTTGTGTAACATCACCTGAGCATTTTTACAGTATTTTAAGTGAGCAGAGAAGGAAAAATTGAAATATTCAAAAATTTAATCTCTTCTGATTAAAATTTTTTTGTATATGAGACTCAGTTAATATTAGCGCATCTATGTGCGAATTTTTCGTTATTCGCGCTGTACCTTTTTAATCCCGTTTCGTTGCGGCAAGACGGACAATTCGTATTTCGCTCCGACAAACCCATTTGCTTAAGATTAGCGAAAAGAACATTGTTTCAGAGAATGTTAGCGGTTCTAAGTACTTTCGTACAAATTGTTTCTCGTTATGTTCTTTTTAAAAATTTTTCATTGTTATCAAGTATTTTTTATCTCAATGTTGTAATAAGATAACGATAAATTAAAAAAGTGCTTTTATTAATCCAAATCAAATTAAAAAAATTGCTACTTTCAGATATTAAAATCCGAACTCTAAACAGGTAAATATCCGCAAAACATAACCACAATTCAAATTAAACAAAAGTATTAAACGTTTTCATGACATTGAATATTTTATTCATCCTCTTGAAACAGTAAGTTTACAGAAGCAATCATAAAAACCGTTAAAGTCACTATCCCCAGTCAATACAATATTTCTAGAGCTCGGAGTCACTCCTGCTGATGAAATTCTTTCCTGGAAGATCCTTCATCACATTCAGTGAAATGTGGTGTTGGAAGTCTTTGATTGACGATTTCCATTGCATTTGATTTTATCACTTCATTAAGGTCCTTCAGGAATTTATACTCTTCCTTTAAGTGTAATCCTTCCTTGAACCAAGCACTCAGATGTTTACCTCGCCATATTACAACATTGTGAAAAGTATCCATCAATAAGAAACAATCTGGATTTAATGATTTTGAATCAAGTTCCACTGGTTCAATATTTCCCTGACAATGAAATGAAATTAAGGTTGGTTTAATCATCGTCACACAATCAAGAACAGATTCTCTAAGAAGAAGATTTCGGGGATAAGCACTTTCATCAGGTGAACTTGTTTCTACGAGCACCAAAAAACTTCTAAAGAAAAATACGAAATTAGCAAAATATGCAATTGAGCTTGGAAGAGGCGCGCTTGTTGGTGAATCCGGTTGAAAAGTTGCATACGTTTTAAAAATCTGACCAGTAATTTATCGATTCTACGAATTGAATCAATTTATTCTTCTGCTTCACGTATTGAAGCAAACAGTCTCGCTTGAAGGACCATTGCAGCTTCTTGATCAAATCCACTTGAAATATTTGTTTTGGCATCAGAAAAAGCTCTAACAAATGTTGTTACTCTTGTTACTATTTTTTATCACTTCTTTGATACAAAGTACTAATTTGCAAATATCCCGCATCATCCGACTTTGCTTCATTTTTAATATCAAATAGTCCAGTAACATTGTGTGATTGATACATTGACTTTAACATCCACGTATTATTTTCAGTTCCTTTTTTATTTCCTTGACCAACAACGCCCTTAAAATTAATGGAACTTGATGTTACAAATCTCATTTTTGCAGCAAATCCAGTATTTCTGTTTTTATACACGATGAGATATAAATTTCATAATTAAAATCTTGTGCCATAATCATCAATCCACCAGTAAGCTCTGTTAGAGGCCTCATTTCATAAATACCGACATCGTATAAAGTGGAAGCTAAAATATCAACAGAATGGCCACTTTCGAAAATCTTTTTTCCGAGTTTTAAATAACATTCAGATGCACTTTTCGAAGAAATACTTTTCCCGTGCAGAATATCATCGTCAGATCTTGATCCATCACTTAGACTTATAGGTGCCATTGCTCCAGGTCCTAATGTACATGGACCTTGTGTAAATATTACATATTTAACAATTTGATATTCGGAGGATCTGCATGTGCTAAGCTTACTGCCGATCCTGTGCATCGTATTTGTCGATATCCCTGTAAAACGGGGAAGGGATCTCGTTTTATAATTAATTCGGAAATAAATTCCAATGCCTCATTTTTATTAGCAAAACAATTAGTAAATGCTTTGTTTTTCATAATTTCGTACTCTTTTCTTCCTGAAAATAAAAATGTTTTCTCACTTCTTTATTTTTAAGATCGCATTATTCGATATTTTATAAAGTTATATATATAAAGTTATAAATCCGATCAATGAATCGTGTTGAAGTGATTTAATTGTGCTTAAAACAGCGTCACTTGCTAATTTGTCTTTCATCATCAAAATAGCACAAATCAAGAATAATAACAAATAGTGGTGTAATATTACTTTCTTTTGGAACATATTCATCTGTCGTAGAAACTTCTTGTGGAACAGTGCTTGTCATATTCTGTCTTTTACAGAAGAGACATCCGCGTGTCATTTTCGATCGTATTATAGGCCGAATAAACTGCTCTACACGATGCATTTGAGCAAAGAATTGGCTCGCATCGATTTGTGGACATTCAGTACTTGAGCATGAAGAAGTGCGGTGGGACAGGTAGTTTACTCGCATCAAATTTCTGTTTCGGAAGAATATTCCCAGTCGTTCTAATTCCATCTTTTTTTCGATGTCTTGAATATTTACAATTTTATAAAAAATATCAGGATCGAAAAAAAAGATGAAATGAAAAGAAGTAGAAAATAAATAAATTCTTAGTTCTACTTGAAGGACTTCTTGGATAAATATGCAAAATTTACGGAATAAAAAATTATAAATTAAATATTTAAAATCATTAAAATATAATGGAATTTCAACGATTTATAATCATCTTCCACTTCGTTTCTTAATACACTTATTCAAAATAGTATTTTCTATTAAATGGCCGCTGCCTTCGGTACCCGGTGATTAGAGGCCTTTTCTTTAACGATAAAGTACACTTATGAAAAGATATTTCGGACTTGATCAGATCATAGATGATGATCTACATGAATATAGACTAAAACCAGGAAGTGACTCTTTTGTTAAGACATGTACTGCTGGTATGAGAGCTTCTTGGGATTATTCTCTCAATTTAAACTCATTTATCTGCAAAAAATCACATAATCATTCACCAATTTATTAAATGCAAGCAAAATATACTGAATAAAATGAAAGAAAGAATTATGGAAATCAATAAAAGTCCTAGAAATGTTGCTTATTCTGAAATAAAGGCAGCGGATATTTTACCCATGCGAGCAGTGGAACCATTTGACTCACTGTTTAGATATCTGAGGGATCGCAAACAGAAATATAAATCCCAAGCCTCATTCAAGCATAAACCTAAAAGCAAATCGTAATCTTCTTGTAATACATACGAATTCTGAGTTTTTTCAGTATGGCCCAGAGAAATATCGAAAATTAACAGAAAACTATAATTTTTTATTTAAAAGAAGCTGTGGAAAAATTTGATGTCAGAATAATAGAAAATAGAAAATTAACTACTCAACCTTTATTAAATTATCGCAGCATCAAAAATCTGAGTCTGTTATTATAACAATAGCCAAATTCAGCAAGAAACCCGGTATTGATGTTTTTTAACATTCTCTTTTCATTTGCAAGTTAAGCTCGTTAAGAAATGATTCAATGGCTTGAGTATTTCCACCACTTAAACTATCTACAAATTCATATTTATGACGGACTGTATCATGGATCAAGGTTAATCTATTTAAGTTACTGTGGGAGCGTTAAGTCTCTCCAAATTGTTGAGTTTGGTGTTATCTGTTGACATATTATGGGCATTATTGCTCTTGCCTCTTTATTGGCTATCACAGCGGCAAACGCGCAAGTTACATTGCTTGTAATCTAGATCAGGAATAATGAATCAGTCCTATTACTAGTAGATCAACCTCGATGCATTTTACATTTGTAATTAAGCATATTTTCATCGATCAGGACAATATTTCCAGGACCACTCAATTTGTTTTTCGAAAAATCAGGACGAGGAATTATAGATACTAATTTTATGATTACCCACTGCTCTCCACACTGCATTTTGTAATATTTATTGAGAGCTTTGTACTATAAAGCGGCTGTCTTTATTAATAATTAATTAAAAATTCTTCCCAAACAATTGTTCCCAAAGAAATCGTAAATCAATCGAAAAAAATGTTTCTCTAATTGAAGAATGTTTTTGCAAACACCTCCACGCGTACATACCACCCAATATTTTATAAGGTACCGACCTCATTGAGGTAATGCAGCTACTACAAGTTTTTTCCCTTCTTAAAATATTTAATTCAATAAAATTGTATTATTTTAATTATTGATAAAATGAAGCAGTTTCGGTCAATTTCTTGGAATCGAGACATGGCTATTATAAAAACTTGAAAAATATTTTCAGGGGGGAAATCTTGAGGCCTCATCCGAAAAACTCAAAGAAAACAAAATATGGGCTGTCTATGGCACATTTCTAGTAATTACCGAACCGTTTATATAATTTTATACAATGTCTTATATTAAAAATCACAATGGCCTTCCTTACACATTGGAACTTTTAAAAAACAAGAACAGAAGGCACCCATAATTCTTTTTTCAGTACAATTTTGACGATAAATGGTCCATTAAATCCCGATATAATTAAAATAGGTAAAGATGTGCTGCAAAAAAATGCGCTGAGGCAATATTCTTCCGAGGAAAGTGTTTCGGGATGCTTAATTTCACCTTAGTCAAGCGCTTGATCGAAAGTAAAAGCACTGGGAATGGAAAATATATATTCCAGCAATTTCTGGTTAAAAAATACGCAAAGGCTCTTCTGACTTTAGCAAATGCGCAATTTCAAGAAATGACGTTATATTTTAATTTGTTAAAAGAAATGGAAAATCTGTAGATTTTATTATTCCAATTTATAATTACTTTTATGACACATTTATTTCAGAAGATTTTCGTTTTTCCACAAACTTACGGCAATCAAAGAATGTAAACGATCCAAACATACCTCGACCAAAGAATGCTTTTGAGGATCGAACAATGCTTTTGCTAATACCTTTGCATTATCGAAATATTACTTTTATAATCGGGTAAAAAAATTAAAAGACGAGGAAGATTTTATCAGGATAAAATTCTTCCAATATAATGAATCGGGATTTAATTTTATAAGATCGAATAAGTATGTAAAAAAAAGAAAAATTATTTTTGTTCCTTAATGAAATAGTTGGGAGGGAACGTTTTTTATTTTTATTTTATGTTGCAAACTACTTTGCGAATATGCTTACGGGGACGTACCCCAACCATTCCTTTAAGGCATCGGTTACAAGAGAGAAGTGGAAATTTCTTAACCCTGTGTCCCCGAATGGGTCCCTTACGGCAGGGAGCTGATATTGTAACACCGATAATTTCGAGCCATGCTCTCTATCATTTCTGAGTATACTAACCATACGTTGTCCCTCACCCCGTATGGTTGACTACAATGTAGGCCCAACATGTATACCTTGCCACATCTGATAGAGTTAACATTATGGCTGCAACCAACGAGCCATTACAATACCGGAATATCCAATATATTCCACGGTTCGCTAATCCCGATTCGTATTATTTAAAGTTGTACTAATCCACAACTGTGTCGCGTAGCCTCGAACCCGGAAGGGTTACCATTGGGGTAACACACATGTCCACTCGGCTATACGGCCTAGGAGGGAACGAGGTTTGGAATTTATTTTTGATATCATCAGCATAATAATTATTTATTAATGATTATTCGTTTTTTAATTTTTTATGGTGATTGAAGGCTTTTCAAAAAAAGATTACAATCACTTAACACTAAAAATTAAATACCCCCACGTTCTCTATGGAAGGGACTAATATTGTAACCAGAGAGTTTATTATTATATGCTCTATCGGACATGATATACTAAGACATTTTCTTTCACTCGTCAGGTTGAATACATTGTAGAATCAAAATGCATAGCAAATCAAGTCCAATAAAGATGTTGTCATGGCAGCAATCAATGAGCTATTATAATGTTTTAATATCTCATTTTATATCGCAGTTCTCTTATCCCGATTATTATCTGTTAAAGCTCCATTAATTTCAACTGCACTGCTAGGCTTTGAGCCCGGACCGACCTATTGTGAGGATAAACCACATTCATATTGGGTTACGCATCCCACCCAGATTCACACAGATTCTTGGAAAATCTCGAATCAGTCACACAAAATAACGATCATACAGTCAAGACCCCTTCTTGTGAGCACAAGTCAGTTGTGATTTTTGCCAAATTTATTATATGATTTAAAGATAGTGCTCAGATTATTTCTATGTTTAAATTGATTTTTTCAGTGAAATTAATATTCATACTATTTTATAATGCGAATATTAAAAATTATTTCCGTTCTCTTCACACTGAATAGGATCGATTGGATTAAGTTGTTAAAAATAAAATAGGTTTTTAGGTAAAATTTTATATCATTATTGGTTTAAAAATGATAAAGTTAAGTTTATTTTGCATTTTGAAGCATAAATAAATATTAAATAATATTTTAAGAATAACTTTTTTATCAAAAAATGCAAGCGCATATAATCAAGTAAAGATATTTTTTCTCCATTATTAGCACAATATCGCACTTGAACTCCACAAATATTCATTAATTGATTCTGTTTTATTAATTTATATTCATTCTTTCCCTTTTTAATAATTGCGCCCTTGAAATTCAACATCTCAATAAATTCTTGTTTCACCTTTCCAATTTCACATTCATTCATCATTCGTTCTATTTCCTCCCACTAAAAATATCTTTTGATTTTGAATTTATTAATTCCATAAATCCTTTCATTCCTGATCGTTCCTTAATGCTACTTTGAATATTTGTCGTATTCATTTTCGTCATCTTTCGATAAATTTCAATTACAAATTTAGCATCATTTTCCGTAGCAATACTTCGTAATTCCATTTTGGCTTTTGCTTTGGTTAACCTTATCAAACTATGTAGATCTCGTATAGTCTTCCCACCTGATTTATAATATCCTTTTAATTCATTTTTTGCTTGAGTCGATAGCAGTGGAGCAACATTGGATCTTGCAAATAAAATATATTCTCTACTAGCATCAATAGATACATCAGTATGATCATTCGATTTGATAAGTCCACTTAAATTATTCCTGAGATTATTAAGAATAAAATCGGAGTCATCTTCTACATTTGTACTTTTCTTCTCGCCAAGTATTAATTCTCTAATTTTTCTGTTATGAGCTTCGTCTAAATTATCCAGCAATACGAAAATAAGATCAGACCTGCTTACAATTCCTGGATCAAATTTAACATTTTGGTTTAAACTTTTTTTTGTGTCAAACTTTCCGTTTTTTGAATTGGCAGCCGCAAATATAGAAGTTCGTGCTTGGACTGAGCACATAACACCGCCTTTCGCAACCGTCACTTTTTGATCTTCCATAACTTCAAATAAGCATTTTTCATTTGAAATTTGATCAAACTCGTCTAAACAACACTCTGGAATTGTCTATAAAACAAGTGCACCTGCTTCAGCCATCAAATCCCCGAATTAGGATCACTTGAAATTGAAAGTGTTACTCCAGAACTACTCGTAAAATTCCCACATAAATAAGATGATCTAGGAAGCAATGGAATAATTGCTAACAACATTTTACTTTTCCCAATCCTGGATCTCCTAAAATTAAAATATGAGCTTCCGATCTGATCAAAGAATTATCATTTGATCCCCCTGAAAATAATCCAAGGATTAAGCCAATATTTATAAGGTCGTTTCCGTAAATATTTGGAAAAATTGAATTCATAAGACATTTAAATCAATTTTAGAAATTCTTGTAATATTTTTGTATGAATACACTTTGTTATTGTGAATTATATTATTAACATCAATTACAAGTTTAAACAGACTCTTCTCTTCACTTCCAGCACGAATAGTTCCAATTCCATGTAAACATCGCCTGGGGTAACAATTCCCACTACATCATCAAATAAGAGCTTCTACCATGCGGACATTTTACTTTCATAATAAATTTCTTGCAATTTTATTTCTTGGTAATCAAGTGGTGACGAATTATTATTTGAAAGAGCGAATGATTTGGATTTACAAATGGATTCACATCTTCGAGGATTTCTGGAGACATTGCTTGAAGTGCTAATGGAAGTAATTTCTTTACATTTTGTACACGCAAATTGAAGTTTAGAAAGAAAGGTTTCTTTGAACGTGCTCTGCCAACAACACCTGCAAATTGAATCAATCTTCCAATATTCTCCGGATTAATTTTATCAAATGATTTATCTGACTCAACTATAAAAGTGTTGTTAGATGAAATTTTAATTGATATTTCAGCTGTATTTTTAATTCTTTTATATTTTCACTATCTTCAACTTCATTAATTTTTTCGTTATTTATCCTAATTTTAATATTAAATACTTTCAATCCATTATCATTCATGATACCACTTAAAACACAACCAATACTTCTAATGTTACATCCATGTTAGTGTTATTTTCCAATATTTTTGATAATTCTCTCTCATTAATACTGTATATTCCTATTTTATTTAAATCCTCTAAGTTTAAAGTTGTGATTTCATTTTTAATTTTTTGGATTAATTCCGTGCCTACTCGTTCTTCCTCTGAATAATACAAGGATTTTAGTTCTTCAAGTGTTAATTTATTTTGCTGGGTTATATTCGTCATCATTTGGGTTGCATTGATGCAAAAATATTTTAAATTGAATTGTTAAAAAAATTATTTATCCTAAATATTAAATTATATAATAGAAAATGAACGTTACAAATTGTAATCAAATAAAATGTGTGGTAAAATCAAATTTAAATGAAAAAACTTTTTTGATAGTATTAACAGCATCACAATTTGAATGCAAACATTTATTTACAACACAAACAGATTCTTTACAACAATTCTCATTGGTCATCTTTCTTTGATTGATATAGTTTTTTTGTTAATATATTCAAATATGAAAAAACAATGAATGGGACAGATTAATAATAAATTTTAATTTCTCGTAATTTTTATTGGATAAAAGTCATTACATAATTTTTTAAATAAACATTAATTTTTAAAATATATTATATTTAATAAGTTAAAATCATTTACTGAAAATATTATTAAAATTCATAATTATCAAACTTTAATTAATTAGTACTTAAAATTAATATCATTAAATTAATTTCATTAGATTCAAATAATTAATCAAATAACATATCAATCCCATCTGAGTAGGAGAGTCACAAATCTAAACAGCATACAAACAACAAACTTACAACATTCCAAATTACCCCTCACAGATAGGTTTTGTCTCTTATTTTTTTGTTCTTGAATAGTGTCAAAGTACAAAAAATATGTTTAATAAATTTGCATAAAATACCTGCTTTGTTCCTCTACAAATCTAGCCATGATTCCAGTATCTTATAGAAATCATCTGGGCGTCATATTAGAAACAATCTAATTCTGTGATTCCATCTGATAACAGTTGGTACTGACACCACCATATAGAGGCAGTTGGTTTCATTGCATATAATATAATATACACGGCATCTCACTTATTCTGGAGCATGTTTTTTCAAGAATAAGAACTTCATGTTTTTTGCTCCAACTTTTAAATACTACCAAAAGGTATATTGAACATAAGAACAATATTTTTTAAAATATACCAGAACTTTAGAATTTTTACTTTTGGTTATATAAATTTTTTATTTTAATTTTGAAGTAAAACCTCGTAAAAATTATAAGTTTTACAATAATAAATGAAAAAAATAGATAAATTAATTTTTTGGTTTTTTTACGATGCAATAGTAACGAACATTTTTATTTTAAAAACCATGATATTGTCAGATAATTCCGTATATAGGCCACAAATGGAAAATGAATTACAAAATAATAAAAGTGTTTGAACAACATATATGAACCTTATAAAACCCCGAATTTTTATTCAGCTCGTAAAATGCAAAAAACCTGTTCGCAATCTACTGGAGTAATTTGATCTTCATAACATTGTCGATGCTAACTTCATATTCATTGCTTCGATCGTTTGCTTGCGCTTTGATCAAAACGTCTCCACATTTTGTGTATGTACTCCACTTCTTCTGTCAATAAATTAACAAGGTGATTTACCGACTTATGCAAAATCTGGTAATGTTTTAAATATTTTCATAGGCTTCCAATTCATCCGAATGAATGATCGTACCCGCCATACAAGCACGTTGTATTTTAGAAGCAGGGTCTGTGCATCTCCAGAATTCACTATTTCCATATATCCTCTACCAGCTATAAAGCTAGTACCAGCGATATAAAAACCCTTTTCTTGATTGGTCACTCGACCTCGATGTGCCTTTACTTTATGAGATAATAAAGATTCGCCAATTTGACAAACAGCGCCAAGGCTCTCGAGCCTTACAAGATCAGAATTTAAATGTGACGGTATGGTAGAACGTAGCTTATGAACAATGTTAGTAACGACGCTCTTGTTAATATTAAGATCTCTAATTTTTCTTTCGGTTACTTTTCCAGCAATGAACAAAAAATAACGGACATAAATCTCTCAAGTTTGTTTTAAACCCATTAAAAAAATATCCAACACGAGGACCGACGATAGTTTTATGACGAATACGTTTTTGATTCATACATACCCATTGGCGCCCATCAATATTGGAGGGTTTGTTCCGATTTTGTTGATACAATTAACTTGCAGCCTAAGAAAATTTACGTCAAAAAGACATTTTAACAGTTCATAAATCGTTGCATTACGGATAAAGAGCACTAATCTTTTATATGTGATTGTTGCAATAGGTACAAAAACAGAATATTTAAACAGAATATTATATAATATGGACGCCGACAAAACTAGAATCATTAAAAAAGAAGATTCGACAACTTTTTTGTTAAAAATCTGTAGTGCTTAAATAAAAGTGACCCATTCCTCATATTGTCTTCTACAACAAAACATTCATAAATATAGTCAAACCTTTCTTTCTCTCCATTTGTGAGGAATTTGAAAATTCTGAATGAAAACTGGAATTTGTTTAATAAAATATATTGTCTTGATTTTATTGTTGGCTAATTAGAATATAAACATTTCCACCTTTAACAAATAAAATAAATGATCGAATCAACTGTACGGCGTAGTTTTCCGACAATTTCTACGGTCTACTACCAGAAATATTACTTATGTATCTTGGAATTATAAATGGTAAGATAATTTGAGTCTGCTTATTTTTGTAATAAAAACTAAAAAATGTTTATGATTATTTAAAGAACACAATCAAAACATTTTTATTTATATTTTTTTAGTTTTTTTGAAAAAAGGAAAGAAATGCTAAAGAAGGAAAGGAAATCCCAACCTATAATAGCAAGAAGTAATACCGACACTGATGATCTTGTGGATATCTCGATTTGTATTTATATGAGGAAGACGAAGGAAAATATAATCTCATAAATGTAGCATTAGACCACGAATAATCAGTCACCAACAATCTAAGGTCAAAGAAGAAGATATCTTTAAATTTTCAAAATAATTATTTCTATTTTATGTTATATAAGTCCTCAAACGGAGAAGTTAAAGGGGATCAAATAACAATATCCGATTTTTTTATTAAAAACTTATATTTTTTTTAAAAATAAAAATTTAAAAATAAACCAGGTTATAATAAATAATTGATGTATCAATGTTTTTTAGAAAATTCTAACCCCTTTATTTGAACATATTTGCCCATATATTAATCAATTTAAAACTTTTATAAAAATATAAATAAAATTTTTTCTATTTCATGCAAAAAAGAAGTTTTTATTGACTTTGTTTTTACATCCGATCGATTCGATTTTCGATATTTCCAAAAGCTCGTATACCTCCTATCCGAATAAAATATTTAAAAGTGCTAATATAAAAAGAGAAGTGTTGGATCACGTAAAAAACTGTCCTTGGAACCGTTTTTGACCCATTAATCATCTTTTTAATAAATCAAACGACTAACGGATTCAGTGTTAGCAAATTGGTTCATAAAAATGTTATATTTGATAACTAAACATGCGATTATTGTGGATTTTAAATGACTTTGATAAAAGGTTGTGATTCATAATCAGGTTAAGAGTAGAGAAGCATATGAAGTCAATAAAAAACCTAAAAAATCTTTGAAACGAAATAGTGCAATCGTGAATATGTTCATAAATATAAAAATGTTTAGTAAAACATTATTATTCTAATATAGGGTATGAATCAAAGAGAGATATTGCCTAGTGTTGATGTATATCGCCCAACAATATCAAAGAATATTAAGATTTTTATGAACAAAATCTCAGAATAATATAATTTGCATCAAATTAGGTTAGAATGTCCTGGCTCCATAATACAAAGCTATAAGAAAATGGTAAATCACCGCGTTAAAAGCCATCGAAGTAAAAGTTTGAATTAAAAAACATGGGTATTTGTTATAACTGATACCACCTTTCCACTAATATCGATGTACTCGGGTGATTCCAATATGGGACAAGAGGAAGGAAGACATTTAAATAAACTTTACGTAAGGGAAAAATGCCGTGTAGCCGAGTGTGAGTGAGTCTTATGCTCTTGATAACCCATTCGGTGTCAAGTCTACGTGGCACAGTTGTGGATTAGTACAGCTTTAAATAATATTAACCGTGGAATATATTGAATATTCCGGTATTGAAATGACCAATTGGTTCCTGCTATGATGTTAAATCTATCAGATGTGGCGAGGTATACATGTGGGTCCTACATTGTAGTCAACTATATGGGGTGAGGGAAAACGTATGTTTAATATACTCAGAAGTGATAGAACGCATGACTCGAAATTCTTGGGGTTACAATATCAGCTCCCTTTAGCGTTAGTTTAGCGTTTATATAAAGGTTAATAAATTCGTCATAATCCTTGTTATAATATAATTTTATATATTTTCCATTTGGCTCTAATGTTGCTATATTCTTGACTTTCTGCGTTACGCTAACCCAAATCAATTGCGTATATTATGAAAATGAGAGATTGAAATTTCAAAATGAAATAATAAATATTGCGAAATTTGAGCAGTGCTCACAAAATTGAGATATTAACACACTTCAAAAAATATTAAAAATAAACAAATACATCTGCAAAACTGACATTAAAGAAGACATTTGGCGTTCGTTGAGCCCAAGAAAGAAGCCGATCAAAACAGAGTCAATTAAAGAAATATTTTTTGAAATTACTGAGCAAAAAAGAAAATGTGATTTCCATAAAAGAAAGTGAAAATACAAAAGTATTAAATATATAATTACGATAATAAATATATGAATTATACATCGCAAACACGAAGCTATTAAAGTTGTAAAAAATATTTCATAATTTTTATTGTATTATTGAACAGTGCAAAGGGAATTAAATGACAAATTATTAGAAGAGAAGGCGACGTTACTTTTTTGTGGTTGAAAAATAGTTTTCAATGTATTTTATCAGATTTCTAGTCGATTATAGTACAAATGAAAATTAATGCGGAAATAAAATTACAACATCACCGGAATAGGGTTGATGTTTTATATTAAATAACATGTTAATAATGTTTTATATCGTGGACGTATCATCCTTATGATTCTTACCTCCACGGTACACATAATTGACGGTGCCAGTTTCATGTGTTGTTTCTGCTCGAACTAAATATGAGCAACTTATAATGAGTTTATAGAGTTAAAAAAATTTTGATTAATGTGTCGTTATTTAAAAAATATAAATTCGACAAGTTTATAAATTACAGCAACACTTAAATTGTAACTGAAACACAAAACAGATCGTGCGGAACGCGACGTTAAGGCATCACCCAGAATTTAATCCCCGTGTACTCATCAAACATTTGAAAGAAAACATTTTATAGTTTCACGAGAGATGAATAAATAATTAAAACAATAATTATTTTCTAAATATAAGTATAATTTCCAAATTTTATCTACATATAACTTCCTCCAATATTTAACCTCATATATTATTTTAATAAATGACTTTAAATTTTCAAAATAATATTAGATATAAGTTATACATTTTTATTTCCAGTATAATTTCTTATTAAACATGAGACCTCAGTTTTTTATAAGACTTTACAACATTCCTTTAATCTGTAGTTTGTGATCTTCTCAGGAACCAAAAATTCGATAAATTTGAAGAGTTTTGTTCCAATCGATACACCTTAGTTTCTAGTAACACCAAAGGGTTTTTTATTATCCCATCATCGATAAATATTTACTTAAAAATTAAATTTCTCCTTAATTTTAATAGACCAATACAAAAAATAGACGTTTCCCTTTAAAAATATGTTATTCGCTCCCTCTTTAAAATCCCTGTTTTCTCCTTTTTTTTCTCCCTTTTTTTTAATTTTTTAAAAACAAATTTTTTGACCCCCTCAATAAATGAACCAAATCAGCAATATGGCGGAATGCCACAATTTTGATCGCCTAATACGATGGCAAATTTGATGAGGTCAAGTATGGAACAATTTGAAAAGAATCCTGGTCTCTTTCATCTGTATTTTGGACAATTTATGTCAGGAATGTGTGAAGAAGCAAAGGCTGCGTTTAGAAACCAAACGCTTCAACAATTCAAAGAAATGGAAAGAAATCCTCAACAATTGCAGCACATGATGGAAACGGTGAAAAATATGGACCAAAATGTGATGCAACAATGTGGAATTCAACAGCCTCAATTTGGAATGGGGTGTAGCCTCAACATGGGATGCCACCACAATACGGTATGGGTCAATCACCAATGTATGGAATGGGACAACCTTGTTCTCATAGATATTATCCACCACCTCAACAATTTGGAAGCCCTTATCAAATGCCGATGGGTGGAATACGTCAAACCCCACTGGGTTTAAATTTTGAGGAAGTTTATCATAAGGAATTGGCACAAATGGAGGAAATGGGTTATACCAATAAAAAGTTGAACTTAGAGGCACTGAAGAAGGCTAATGGTGACATTCACATGGCAGTGGAATTAATTTTACAGTGGCGTGAATAAATGAGAGCATCTGTAATAAAAAACGAATTTACTGATGTTTTTATGTAAAATATGATTTTTTATTATAATATGACATTTTTATGAATCCGTGTCGTTCCACCAATAGGAAAATATTTTAATTAAATTTTGACCAAAAAGCCCAATCACAATTGTGCCATAGACGAGATCTTTTTATATGTTGAGAACACTTGGATAACTCATTGTAGGGGTGAGGCGACATTACCGCGGCGACTTTACCGCGGACGACTTTACCGCGGCGACTTTACCGCGGACGACTTTACCGCGGACGACTTTACCGCGGACGACTTTACCGCGGACGACTTTACCGCGGACGACTTTACCGCGGGCGACTATACCGCGGGCGACTTTACCGCAGGTGACTTTACAGCGGGCGACATTACCGCGGATTTTTTCAGAAAAAAATTTTAAAAATTTATAATATTAATATTAAATAATTAAATAAATTCAATTTTCTTAAAATGTTTAATTAAGATATTTTTTGCCATTATTACTGAA
>MQRK01054923.1:0-20082 GCA_001938485.1 Girardia tigrina
GTTCTTCACATAAAATTGACTATTCAAAATATTTTGTTATTGATTTTTAGAACACAGGATATCGTTCTTGTTTTGAAATTGCAGGTGCACAGTTACTTTTTGAACGCACTGTATTTTGAAAAAAACTTTAGTAAATTTTTAGGATAATCCTGGTTTCCGGTTTCCACGGCCGTGTCCTATGTCTCTTCGTATCATTTACGATTGTTTTTTAAAACTTTTAAAATCAGAAACCTATTTCAAACTTTAAATTCTCCATATTTGGACTCTATTTTTGTCTTTAAATTATCATCATGGTTTTTCGATTATGTATATCGAAAGATATATATGATATTGTATATAAAAGGATATTTTTTCTTTTAAGAGCTTCCTGCTTATTTTTAATCGGAAACAATCTCTCTTTTATTTTGTGATCAATAAATTTGAAAGACAAAAACTTTTTGTTTTTAACCTCAAATTTTTATTGCCTTAAATTGAATATCATTAATTCATTTAATTTAATTGTTCTCATATTTTTTGTTACTTAATTGATCAAACCACATCTTTTTATAATTTTTATTTTGATATTGTGACATAAAAATTCACGTACTAATTTAATTTTAATTTACACAATTTCAAAAACTTTTATTTCTGTTTTAAGTTTATTTAAGTTTTACAATTTTTCAAGTTTCAGAAAATTTACACATTTTTTTTAAATTTCACAAGCAATTTTTTTTACATTTTTTACAACTTTATAAAACTTACAAGTCTTTTTACATCCACTATCAAAAAATCATTCACCATACAAAGAATCCAAGATTTTCAACAATACATTTTCTTTTTAACTTAATAATTATATATTATTTATTAAATTTATTTTAATTTAATTTTTTAATAATTCTTAATTTTATTTACTTCACGTTTTCTGTGAGATTTGAAATTTGTTCTTTTACTGATTTTAAAATACTCTACATTAATTTAATGAATCTTTACATTTGTGGGTTGTTACAACATGAATTTTATCATCGTCGGAGCTTTTTTCAACAGATTTGTTAAACTTAATCAGTTTTTCAGTTTGGAAAATGTTTGATCGATCTTAGATTTCAATTTTATACTTTAGTAAATTATTCTAAATAATCTCAATTCTGCACTCAAAATCATTTGTCTTTTTTATTTATTCAAGCATAGATGCTTTTTAAATGACGGAAGAGAACTAATTAGCAAAGCCCAAGGTCTTATAGAGGGACTTTATCTGATTGTTTGTTAACCATTTTTTTCTCCAGTGGCACGGTTCGCCAGTCAGTGCTCAATGCATGTGAGCTCAATACTTGAGTTCGTTCTCGCAATTTAAGTTCAGACATGGAGTATGCCGCGAAGTTCAAGCATGAACTCAAAATTCGTCCACTGACTCTTCCTCGTCTAACACAGCCCCTGTAGTGGAAGATTATCTCTAGGATTGTGTTTAAGATCACGAAACTCGGACAAGTCATGGGCATTACATCCATCACAGAAAGCTTTCCATATTCTTGCAGACCATCGGATGTTTGATCGGACAGTGGCAGTCGCAATGGCCTTTTCTCTGCCTGATAGGAAAACGACATCTAGTGGTTTGCTATTGGCAAGGATTCATGTACCAAGAGCACCTACAAAAATGTGTAAAGCAAAACTGTGTGATCACGGTATTTATCTTTAATTGCATCGCGGAGAGGTTTGTACTTAGTCAAGTTGTTGCTGTTCGCATTGTCCAAGTTCTCATTCTCATCAAAAGGACACTTGAAATCAATCAATACTATTCGCAATATTATATAATTTACCCAGTTTATTATTTATTTTAAAATTCTTATTTTATTTTATTTTTATTATTTTTTATTATTCTTATTTTATTTTTTTTATTAAAAAAATCTATTTTAATTAATCTAAACTTTTTTTGGTTTTATGAAATTGTTTAATTTTTGTTGGATTTTTAAAAAAAATTATTTAAAACTGTTTTACATTTTAATAAACTTAATGCATTTTTATGATTTATGTATTTGTTTATTTTTTGTTAAAAATATAAAGTAAAATAAATCTGTAAATTATTTAGTAAATGGAAAATTTAACTAACTCTTCATATTAATTAAATTTATTGAAAATCAGATGTTAATTAATAAAATTGTTTATTTTTTAAATATTTTCTTAGATTCTTTCAATGTGACTTTTGCTTTCGTGGAATGTCACAGATTGATCATGTTTTATGAGTATTTATACCAACTGCATTGCTGATGTCTGAGTATGTTAGGACATGTTTCTTCAATTTTCCTATCAATATTGTAACTGCTTCTGAATACTTCAAACAATAATAAAAAAAGTCTTCGTTCTACATTTAGTCCACTTTTATCATATTCAATATGTAAATATTATAAAAGATTGATAGACGCTAAAAGTGTTGAAACAAAAGTTTTAAACGCCATTTTTCAACATTTATTATATTTAATTTTTGTCAAATTAATGACAGTTTCGTGCAATGATATTATCATATTATCATATAAAAACGCAAGGGAGAGAGTGGCGCTAGAAGCCTTTTAATAAGATCAATGAATATGAAGAGAGAATTTAAACTTTGTAATCATGTTTTCTGTGAATTATCCTCAAGTTGAATATTATGGCAAATAAATATTATTCGATTATACACTGAAAATTGTTTTAAATAATTTGCATTCATTGTTTAATTTTTAATAAAATAAATATATAATTATTTATTTAATTTTAGCTATATTTGTCTAAAGAAGGTTTTTGCTAATTATGCAATAATTACAAAATTAAAGTGATTAATTGTTAAATAAAACTAATATTATTTCCATAATTTTGAATAATAAATATATTTTATAATTATATATTTTTAAACATAAAATTTAACGGTTCGCTTACGTTTGAAAAAATACCATTTAGATGACCTTTGTGGTTTCTTAGACACCCCACTTACTTTAAGAGTCATAAGACTCGACAATAAGACAATAACAGGAATCAAAATTTGATAGGTCATAGACTGTTTACTGATTCATTCCCATAATTTCTGACATTTATATCATAGCAAAACCGGGAAGAATGGCGGTAACCAGAATTTAAATTAGTCAAACTACTTTATGAGCACACCATATACATAACTATAAAGTTTCTTCAATGTTGTTTGAGCATGATACAAGCTTGTGGTAATGGATTGAAAAAAACGAATTTGTTGCATTTGCATCAGCTTTGAGTAGTCTCTTTGTCTGAGTGTCGTGGTCACACAACACACCGTCCCGTAAGTTTCCGCTTTTGGGCAACAGGTTGAGACATAGGTGATGGTACTTCGTACCCGACCAAAGCAATAGATAAGGAAACTGTTCGGGTCAACTTTCCATTTTGCAAACACCGTCTGATTACATCATCCACTAGTAGATATTCCAGCTAAAATTTGTAATACAACAGTCACATTTTACTCAAAATATTAAATTTTTATAGAGTACGAAGAGGCTTACCTCGAGAAGAAAATTGTAGCATTGTCTATTCAACATGTCCCCTTGTTCATCATGGAGATATCGCCACAAAATATTGACGTTTAATGCTGCAACATCAATCAAATTGCAGAAAAAGGTGTCGGGCCATCGTGTACATGTCCTTTTAAAATTGTTAAATCTAACCATTTGATCCATTTAGTTGAATTGTAATAACTGACCACTTCTAGGACTACATTGGGGTCATTTAATGGAGCAGAATGCAATGTGGAAAGAAGAAGAGTAGGTTTTCTTTCCTTTATCCCAATATGAAACTAATAATTGATTGCCAGATTTGTAGTAGAGAGTTGACTTCTTTTCTCGTTTGTCAACACCTTTGCCATTGTCAAGAATGTCTCTGACAACATCGGACTGTGCAAACTAATGTCGTTTTATACTCGACAGAACATCAGCTAAGTGGCAAATATTAAACCAGTTTTCACTCGTCACACTGTATCCTTGGTTGAGAAAGGGTCGCAATACTTTCATTGTTAGAACTTCTGAAATCGAAAGTCCAATGTCCTCTTCTGATACTAAAGTCGCTTCTCCAATGTATACAAGGCCTGACAACACATATCCACTAGCTGCTTCAGTGAGCCAAATTAGCTTGATATATATTTTCCTGGCTTTGATGGAATGTACATTCGGAATTTCACCCTGCCATGAAATTCTAACAGCTGTTCATCGATTGTGAAATCAGGTTCTGTCCAAAAGTAAATGAACCGTTAAGATAATTATGAGTTTAATATTTTTTATATTATGATTAATTTCTAAAAAAAATATTAAAAGTGCAATTAATTATAAACAAATAAATATTTTCATAAATATTTTGAAGCTTTTCAATATTATTTAATTAGTGTAAAAAAATTTGCTTTTTATAAAATTTGCAACTTTGAAAGGAAAGGTTTTTTCAAGGTTTCATTTAAAGAGCCTGAGATAGGAAATCTGTCAGTAATTCTGTCTTTTTTATTTCGTTCCTCTTTCGGGATTTCTAAATATGATAACCCATATTTTTTACTAAAATAAAATTTAAAAAATAAATAAATCATAATCTTGCAATCAAATGTCTTTTTAATTTTCATTTTCTCTGACTGTAGCGGTGAAATCGTCATAATTAATTAACAAAAATATAAAATTTAATTGACTCAATTTTTTTAACTAAAAATCTTTTACTAAATTTTGTACTAAAAATCCGCAAATTTTATGTAAGACTATTCGAAAATAATTATTACTTAATTAAAATGAATTAAAATTAAAGTATAGGTAGAAAACGAATGAGAAAGAAACATTTGTGTTCATAAATATTTAAATTATAAAATTAATATTCTATTTTGAATATTCTTTCTTAACATTATTTTTACCTTAAGGTTTTGGATTTGTAACATTTCTTGACGAAGAAGTTGCTGAACAGATTTGTAAAATTCATTATCACAATATCAATAATAAAATGGTTTGTTATTTTGGATTTATTAATTGTATTATTTAACATTTTTATTTTTCTTTTATTTGTAGTTCATAAAATATTATTTTTCTCTATATATAATGTTTAATATTATTTTTTTTAAAATGTTTCTTTAAGTTATTTAAAATTTAGAATAATGTTACCGTAAAAGTGGGTAATTTGAGACATTTTTATAAGTTATTTTAGTTTTTACAACTTCGACTTTGATGTAATTGACTAAAACTTCCCATGAACTGCATTCCATGTCTCTTACATCTGAAGAGATATTTGGTCTTAAAATCTGAGTTTATTTTAATTATGTAGAACTTATTTTCCAAATGTTGAAAAATGAAGAAAAAGCAGCTACAAAATGGCACAAAAATACTTATTTTTTTAACTATAATGGGAATATTAATACTTTGCTTTAGACATTTCATCAAGAAACGAATTTATGTCTTCTACACACACATACGATTGAGCCTTTTTAATATTGCCAGCTTTACGAATGACAAGATTGTTTCTCTTCCTAAAGGAAACGACAAAATCTTTCCCAGGTAAGTTATTCCTGAAGAGTGGTTCCACATGTCCTTTGCTATCCAGATATCGTTTAATTACCAGTGAGACAATTTCATGAGTGAATCCAAAGCCCATTCAGTTACTTACTTAATTGTATCATCTATGGTAGTTTCTTCTTCCTGACTGAGAACACAAGAACGACCAGCTTTATCCGAATGAAGATTTTTATTTATCATTGAAGGGTACTTTTGTCCACTTAATGATCCTTTGAAGTTTTTCTTATCAAAGCTCCTCTTTCCACAGCTCTCAATGTTTTCTTAATATTGTCACTTTTTCCGCGCTTATCAGCCATAAAAAGTCACTAACAGTATTTATGACTGATTGCAAAATGATTATTGATATTATAGATATTATATATCCATTACCTACCTATTTAAAAATGAAGCGCAGCTATGAACTGACTGACAAAGCTTTACTGCAGTGTCTAAAATTATACACCTGTCTCAAATTAGCGATTTTACGGTAATTACATAAAGGAAGGCAGGATTCAGTTTATTTATATTTTTTTCTGATATTGCTTTGGTAAGTGCCAAAATATGTTCCTCATATAACTCTCTAAATTAGTCATTAAAATTTCATCAATTAGTGGCTTAAAAACTTTTTTTAAAAACACCTTTAAAATTTAGAAGTTATGAGAAAAATAGTTTTAGTTTTCATCAATAATTTAATGTTATTTTCTGTGGTATATTCAATAATTACTCAGACTATGTGGTCAAAAACAAATTTTAATGATGTATTTTTACATAAGAACAACAAGAATATGTAGCTTTTACTTTTGAACATAAGAAGATGTCAGAATACCAAAAAGACATTTTGAAGCAAATTTGACTTTTATCTTACAAAAAAATTCCCATTTAGTATCAAATCTGCATCATTAAAGTAAATTTTTCTTCAGTAATATTTTTCTATATGCAAAAAAATATATACAAAATCTTGACCCCAGGGAGAGTGATCTAAGATTTTAAAAAATCCATCTTTCTCAATAACTGCCCTTTTTTCGGGATTGGTAAGTTTTTTTTGCATTGTTTAATAGAAGCAAGTGTGGGGAATCACTTGACATTCAGCGATCAAGTATGCATTTGTTTACAAGGTGTCTGTAGAAGTTTCAACTAGTAGAACACGTTAAACTACCATGTATAGCAATTGTTTTACACAGCATCCATTCAGGATGACAATCACACCTACATTCACATTTAACAAATGCAAAAAATACTCTTCGTTCTTCTTTCACAATTTGTAAAAATTCCGTATTTTATCTACACAAGGATGACCAACTTGTTCATCACTAACTGGTTTTTATGTTTGAGCTGGTTAATCCAATCACAGGTCGTCATCCAAGATGGGAATATGGTACCATAAGTTGTTGGAAAATGATTAAAACTTTTCTGAATTTTATCACTACTCAAAACCAATAATTTACTCAATAGGCATTGAAATTACTTATGAAACTTTAAAAAAATTATGCTTTCCATAACCAGCCTGATTAATGATTTACAGAATAAAGTATAATTATTTTTACATTTTAGTTTGTTGTACACTGTGGGTACTTTTTATTTTAATTTAAGGTCAGTGTTTTTTATATTTGATCAAAGGAACTATATCTGAGTGACTGAAAGACGAAGTCGAGCACGAGAAAGAACATCCGAAAATGCTTCAGCCGCGCGTCAGGTTATTAGCTTTCACATTCCCTATTTGCTTTAAAGAATTTGATGAGCAGAAGGAACTTACAAGACACTTTAAGAACGTACATCTGGCCACGGCGCCGACGCCACAGAGAGGTGGTGGTTCATTCATATTTCCTATTGATAACTGCCACAAAAGTTATAAAACTAATAGATGACTTCAACGGCATTTATGAATTGATCATCGAATTCAAGGTAATAGTACTAAGAACATCCATTAAATACAAAGAGCAGAAACAGTAAGACGTACTGTACCTTTTAACTTGAAAGCGGAACATGATATACCAGTGTCTGTCGGTGTAACTGATAAAGACTCTCTATGAGAAACCCTGAGTGTGGTGCTTAATTTTTGACTGGATAATATAACTGATAAGGGAGTGTTTCATTGCTCATTTCGCCGTTGCACTAAGTGTGTTTATACAGCCGAAAGTCTCCAGAATCACCAAACGAAGGAACATGACTGCTCATTTCTCAGAGGGAAGCCCTAGCGTACCCGTCCATTGAAAGGTACGTACCCGTTGCATGTGAAGCCATGTGACAGGATCAGAAAACTTTGTAGTTGTCAAATGGTTTCTACCAGAGATAGAGTCTATGTTTCGCTACCCTGTTCACCAATGCTGAGTATTATTTGTAATACACAGTTATCCATAACAGTCGGAGGATGCTAAATTTTAATTTATATAAATATAGATTTAAACAGTTTATTCTAATATTAAAAGTAAAATACGGTGTTTAATACGCAACCCTTTAAAGATTTCCTGACACTTATCCGAACGAATTAATTTAAATGTGTTTGATACACGAAAATGTTTCTTCGTTTTGTGCCACATCACAAGATATAAATTCTCAATTCTCGAGTCAAAACTATTATTTTATTTTTTAATTTTTGTAAAAGTGTAAAAAACCATACAGTTTTATTCGACTTTATGTGGAGTTCTGTTGAATTAAAAAAATAAAAATCGTTGAACCTTTATAAGATCTTAATCAAAGTATTTTAATTGATCAACTTGTTCTTGTATAAAATAAAAGTAGAATAAAATTATAAAAGTTTTTGGATATAATTTATTTTTATTAAAATTATTTACTATTACTCTTTTTATAAATGTAGGTTGAAGCCAAAAAAGCTTTACCGAAAGAATTACTCTCGTCCTCTAACACTTCAACAAAGTCTGAAAATAAATCCCTCCAGGTTCCCTTAGGTAAGTTGAGATTTTTTTGTTTTAATCAATAAAAAATAGTCAATTAAAAATTGAAACTCAACAAAATTTCCTGAAAAAGATTTTTTTTGAGAGATCATTATCAATTGTGTGATGAAATTTGCCATGCCTTCTTAAACAAATACAACGAATTCAGTTATTCTTCAAATATTTACTCATCTTTTTGGTAAATAATGTTGAATTTTCAATAGAAAAACTTCATTTGTTTCCAGTCGAGTCAGAAGCAATTTTATTTTTTTTGAAGCAGTTGAAAGTTTTTTTTTCTATTGTCAAATAGTTTTCAATTATTGTTTACAGCTTCGGTTTCAACAGAAGTTTTAATAAAAATAATACCTTAATAATAGTAAAATAATAAAATACTAGAAATTCAAGTTTGATATTTTTGACCACAAAAATGACTTTGTGTTAATATTGAAATTGTATCTGATATAATTATTAAATAATACAAAATATATAAATATTTAATTTCCGTATTTCCCGTTGAAGATGGAACAGATAATGGCAGAAACATAAGGTTACATTTATGAAAGGTTAGTTTAAATTTAAGTTTCTCCAAAATAATTTATTATTTTTTTGATTTGAAAATTTAAAAGAAATAAATTAAAAAATTAAAATGTAGAGTAAAAATATGATAAATAAATTTTGTGGTGTTAAATTATGACTTCAGAATGTGATAATAATGAAAGTGGCATAAACGCTACTTACATGGCGAACAACGCTGCTTTGGACAACTATACGAACCAATTACTACCTGAAAAGTTCAGGAAATGTGACAATGTGGAGACATTCATAGAAGAATGTGAGACATTCTTTCAATTCGCGGGAGTGGAAAAAGTAAAACAGGATGTTATTGTCTTGTGTCTGTTGTACAGAGACATAATGGAAAAATATAAGACCGTTGACAAGTCGATAAGTGGTTATAAAAATCAACTTCAAAAAGCATTTGGTAGGACATCTTCGCTATTTGAGGATTGGTCTGAAACTTGCCGGTAAAGGATGAAGGAGGAAACCTGAAGTTTTTTTCGAAAAAATAGAAAAGATGGCTGAAATAATTATGCAACATAACATGTCAAAGGAAAGCATAATGGAAACATTATTAATGAACTGTTGTGATGATATGGATATCAAGAAAGAGGTTCGGATGAATAATGTAAAAGGAGTAGAACAAATAAAAGAAAAGATCAAAATGATACACGAGATTAAGAATACAGTGAATTAGATAAACGTAGTGAGAGAGAACAGAACACAGAACAGACCCAGGAGCTACAAAGAGGCTGTGACTCAAAATAATAATAGATTTGAACAAAAGCATACAAGAGTCGGGGGCACAGAAAAGAACAGATATACTAATGATCAAAACTGGGAGAGAAACCAATACTCGAGCGCAACAAATAGACAACGGGAGACTAGGAAATGCTTCGGATGTGGAATGAGGGGCATATTAGGAGAGATTGTACAGAAAGGAGACAAATCAAATGCCATGGTTGTGGGCGGCAGGGACATGTAAGAAGAAAGTGTCCAAATATCGAATGTAAACGGTGTCATAATAAAGGTCATTGGGAGGACGAATGTTACACCGACTTAAACAGGAGAAGAAACCAACAAAGATCAACGAATAACAATTACCAAGGAGGGGGTTACAATCAACGACAATATAAAGATAGAGAAGACAGGAGAAGAGGAGACAATAGAGGATCAGTAGCGAACATTGAAGAAGAATATGAAGAATCGGTAATAGAGGAAGATTACCCAAAAGACAGAGCCTCGACAGAAGTGGAGCCAGTCGGGGCAATAAAAAAACTGTAAGATTTTAGGCTTTTCATAAATAAGATTAATTGCATCACGAATTTAATAAATTTTCCAGTTACTTAAAAAACCATGATGCCAATAAGAGAAGTGTTTACTCTTTTTCATATAGAGTTCCTTCACCACTTTGAGCATATTTTCAACAATTCTTTTCAGTAAATCCATTACTTACATATTGTAAAACCAATCAGGAAATGTTGTTTTCAAAAAATTTTGTTTACCAAAGGGTTTTCTGATGTCAGCCTTTTGTTTTATGACTCGCTATAAGTTTTGACTAGGGTTCATGTCAAGGAATTTACTAGCCCAACTGATGCATTGAATGTTGAAATACGGTAAACATCTTTTTCTTAACAAGGAACCTTAACGTGTTAAGTTATCTTACTGTAACAGTTACTGTTTCCCTGTGTTCTTCTCTTCAGCGTGTTGAAGTAAAACAGTTTAAATTTAAGTACTTCAAGGAATTAACGAAGCCTTCGCAGACATGTGGACAAATATGTCCACACAATGAATATCATCCTTAAGCATAACTTTCAGTGGATGCTTCACTGTTGGGTGTATATGAAAACTGGTTCCTTAGATCATCTTCGGTCATATCTGACGTCTGTGAACTTCATCTATTTTAACGTCTTATAAGAGGATTACGCTAATTAACTTAGGCTAAAAAATACTAAGAAAAAATCAACAAGTCAAAATCTTTAAAAGTTTTTAAGATTATTTTAACTTGTTTTACTTTTGAATATCGATCAAATTAATAACGATTACAAAATAATTAATGAGTTTTTTTTATAAAATAATAATTTTGTTTACGTAACGAGAAATAAAAACTTTAACCCTTGAATGCATCTTGTATCAAAAATGATACAACAAACGTTTGAAAGTGCCATGCATCCAGTTTGTGTAAATAATTGCTGTCCTTTGTAAATAAATTATCTTTGTACATTTTTGTCTATGACGATTATAACAAAACATGTCAAAACTCCCGCCAATATTGATATAAACGTCAAAATAATATAAACAGAAAAAAATATTTCATGAAAAAATAAAAAATCATGCATTTAAGGGTTAAATAAAAAGGTATTTATTAATATAATTTAAAGGGGTATTTTTTTTATTTTTCCCAATATCAAATATTAATTTGACTTTTATTGTTTCCCAAATTTGAACATTTTAGAGTCACTCTTTTAAAACCATTTGTTAAAATATTTTTTTGAATTTTTGTCAAGAATAAAAATAGGAATATTCCACAAAAAGTCAATAATTTAATCTGTTTTTGATCGAAATTCATTCAAAAAATTAAGTACATTGAAAAAGTAACTTTTTTGATTTTATAAGAAGAATATTTTAGAAAATTTTTTAATTCATATGTAAAATATATTTCAAATGATATTTAACATATTTTTTAAACAATTTATCCATTTATTTACATATTTCAGCGATACTCCAAAACAACATTAGTCCCACATTTTCGATGAATAATTTGCTTCAGCAAAATAATGGCTCATTTTCTCCATTTGTAACTCTGCCATATTTACAAACAAGTAAGTTATAACTTTAGTTTGAATAAGTAATAAAATAGTTTTAAAATTTTCGAAATGATAAAGATATTTTTTTAATTATTGGAAATACGTATATTCAAACTCTATATTCGGGATTCGAACATTTGAATTATTATATTTTTGTTTGTTAAATTAAATTATTATCATTATTTATATTATCGTTGAAATTGGTTTCAAATCAAATCAAATAAAAACAATTTCGCATCAAATATCAAAAGAAAATCAAATTAAATTGAAATGGAAAATTAATTCATTATTTTTTATCATTTCGAGGGCTTCAATGGAAATTAAACAATTTGAATTAATATTTTAAATATTTAGTTATATTATTAAAAAGGATTATGACCTTGGGTTTTATTTATCGGAAGTAATTAAATTAACTTGTAAAAACGATTGTTTTGATTATTGATAAAAATAAAGTTAGTACGTGATTTAATATCGTTCTGAATTGATTAAAAATGAATTCTTTTCTGGATGCTGAATTATGCTAATCGCGATGTTAAGAAAGACCGTAAATATTAAAATTACAAAAACATTAAATGATGCGCCGATTCTTCTCGTCGATATTATCAAACTCGAATCGATTTTAGATCAAAATTTAAATAGAAATAATCAAATAAACGGCACAGTGTTTCTGTATGATCAGCGAATATCGGTGTTCGATGAAACTTACAATGATTTAAATAGAAAGCAAAATGAGTTTAGAGAAAATTATTCCAAAAAGATTAATTTTTACAAAACGAAATGTGAATCAATCAATTCGAAAATAGAATCTGAAATGATTAAAATATTCTGTGAAAGAAACGAAAGATTTAATGACAAATTGAATTCGACATACGAAAAAAAGTCTCTGGTGTTATTTTTTATTCACTTCTAAATAAATTGGCCAAGCAATTTATCCACAGAATGTCCTTGTGCAACCCTGCTATCTCCGTCCGATTCTCGGGGCGACCTGAGGATCAGACGGAACACTCTAATAAACCAAAAATTATTGAATTCATGCTAAACGTAAAATATTTAGTATAATAAATATAGCGAGATAAAAACAAATATATAAAAAATAACTGTGTATTAATAACACAAGAGAATATTTTTAATTTATGTTGTAGAATGTTTATAGGGTGATCCAAAAGTAATTGGAGGATGTTTCGTTTAATCTATCTCCAGAAAAGCAGTTTATTTCGCGGAAATTCATACTTACGTTTTAACACTGCTATTTTCATTTATTTACAGATGAATGAAATCTCGATACGACACCCTCTTGAGGAGAGAATTAAAATGGTACTCCTCTACGCACAATTCCAGAATTATGAAGGGATACGAAGGCAGTGGCATTTTCATTTTGCTATCTCACCTTCTAAGTTGACGATCAAGGCAGTGTTTGAGTGATTTCAGCAGACTGGAAGCGTTGAAGATCTCTCCAGTTCAGGTCACCCAGCTACATATACAACGCCTGAACGGCTCGAACAAGTTCAAAAGTTGGTTGCCGCAGATCCTTCAACGTCTGTGTCTCGTGGAGTAGCCTCTCTTGACCTGTCAAAAACAAGCTACCGCCGCCTGCATGTAAAATTTTATCTTAAGCCCTAAACAATTGCGGCAAGATTCACCGACGACTCTCACTTATTTGACCACATTATGTGGACAGACTAATCTTTGTTTTATTTACCTGGAGTAGTTTCATGAAACAACAATGTTTAGTAGGATCCAAAGAATCCACACTCTCAAGAGCAGAATCTAAACTCTCCCTAGGGAATTATGTGGTAGTGTGGAGTAACTTCGGTGGGTGTCTTGCGATCTTACTTCTGTGATGGTCCAGTCAATTATGATGCCTGTCTACACCTGCTGCAAACAACTGTATGGTCTTATACGAGATACAAGAGGTTTACCTTCCAGCATGACGGAGCTCCTGCATATTACGCAGCTGGCTCGATGAAAAGTTTCCTCAGCGGTGAATCGGTATAGGTGATCCAATAAGGGGGTTCCCTCGTTCGCTTGACTTAAATGTGTGTGATTACTTCTTCTGGGGCCACCTGAAGGAGCATGTGTGCCTCACAAGGCCTGCTACCATTGCTTAACTCCGAGACAAGATCGAGTGCAGCATTGAAGAAATACTGCAGAACATGGGCAAAAGAGCAGGGATAACATCTGCAAATGTGATCCCATTCAGAACACTCTCTGTATGTTGGCAGATACAGCTCCACCATTAACTTTGCATTTTCTTTTGTTTTGTTAGATATGCATACAAAATGATTTCGTCTCATTACTTTTGGAACACCCTTTGTTTAAGTATCATCTTTGAAAATTAGTTATTAGATTCTAGCACTAAAAGAAAGACACCTATTTAAGTCTCAAATATCAAACTATATCCTTTCAAGTATGATATCATCGTTTCAGCAATGAATTTTTATAGTAAAGCAGTGAATAAAGCATGACAGAAATTCAAGAGCTGTAGCTGCAGTATTTGCAAAAGAGTATTCTAATGACACTCCTCCATCACGACAATCAATGCATGTTTTGGCTAAAAAGTTTCACGAGACCGGCTCTGTAACCGACAAGAAAAGAAGTGGGTGTCCTAACAATATGAATACCGATGAAAATAAAGAAAATGTTAGAACTTTCTATCAGAATGCGCCATCAACATCTGCAGTCGTACAAGTTTGCAGTTGCATATACCACGCACAAGTTTACGTAGAATAATGAAGGACATTGAGTTGAAAGTTTGGCGACCTCGTTTGCCCCATCAAATGAATGATGACGATTATGACAGGCGCATAGAATTTTGCGAATGGTTAAAGCAACAACTCCATGAGAACATTGACATCAGCGACAAAATAATTTGGACCGACGAAGATTCATTTAAGTTGAATGGTCACGTTAATTTGCATAATGCCGTGTACTACTCCACTGAGAATCATCATCTGGTATAGGAGACTAACAATCATTCTCCAGGAATTTGTGTGTCGGGAGGAATACGTTCAACTCGTGTGCTGGGTCCATACTTCTTTCATGGAACGGTCAATTTTCAGCTATATCTCGACATGCTGCGTGATTTTGTCGTACACAAATAGCGACGTTTGGATGCAAGACGGTACCCCCCTTATTGTGGTAGAAATGTACGCGACTTTTTGGATAACACTTTTGAGATGTGGATCGGCAGGAGAGAAACCACTGAATGGCCTTCACGATCCCCGGACCTGATACTTTGTGATTATTTAATGTGAAGTATCCTGAAGGAACGCGTTTACTCACAAAATGTTCTAACCATACCTGAGTTGAAGGAAAGAATTACTACAGAATTTGCAGCCTTGAACAGCGATAAAGACTTGTGCCGACGATTCTGTCACTCTGTTCGGAGAAGAATAAAGTTGTGTATTAAATCTGAAGGACAACACTTTGAAGATAAGATTTAATTGTTTTCAAGTTTTTGTTTTGAAATTATTATTGTACGCTGATTAAATAAAAGTTGTATCATTTAGAATTTTGTGTTTGTTATTATTAAAACTGGGTAAAGTGACTTATGGCCACTCCTATATATATATATATATATATATATCGATATTATTTATATTTAGAATTTTAAAATCTGGATTATGTAACTGAAATATTGTTCCTCATAAATATGTTTGAATAATGAAAGTTGTAATAGAAATAAAGTTTGCGAATAATGACTTCGGATTTTAATCACGAACCCAATAATTTTATTTTTCTCTGTATCTCAAGGAGTCAATAAATTCTTTTAGACCCAAAAAAGATTCATAATTATTACACATTATATTTTAATAAATTATTATTGAAAAAAATTTAGATATTATTGAATGCTATCTAACAAGTACATATAAATATTGGATAAGAAATACCAGACGAAAGTATATTTGCATCAATGAAAATAAATGTCGGTTTAGTTTTGTAAATATGAACCTTGACATTTCGTTGTAAGAGAAATCTTTAAAGAGATTGTTTCCTGGGTCAATTTGAAGCCATATAATCGAATTTGTACTTAAAAATAGGTTAACTCTGTTTGCTATTTCATTAAAATTAAATTTAAATTATTTGTATAGTCAAAAAGTAAATGTAACGACATAAAATTAATGAAGCAAACCATAATTAAGTTAAAAAAGGAAGCTATTCTTTATTTGCAATCATTATATTTTCAGTCTTTTTATAACCTTCATTAGACCTATGTGGAATTATTTACATAACAGGAAGTATTAATTCAAAACCTGATGAGTGAATATGTAAGATTCGTGGAGAAAGAATGATAATAAAATAAAATTTCTATTCTCAAACGTATATGCACTTTTACAAAGTTACTTTTTATCAATAGCTAAAAGAACATAGTTATATAGCAAAAAAATTTAAAAACTATTATCTGAAACGGATATTGAAACGTGATAAAATTATCTTGCTGATGACTTTCAGGTTCTAAAAAGGAAATGATGCCAGAGTGAATTTTAATTAATAAATACACTTAATAAAACTTAAGAAATAAATCATAATTTATGTAATGTTAGGCTATTGAAAATTCATATAATTAATATCTTTTGGTATTAGTTTATACTAATAAATTTGTTTTTCCTTCAGATTCTGGACATCTTTTACTCAACCCCAGCCTGATACAAATTGCAAATACTAATGGTATCTCTCCAATTCAGACCATAGATCCTCTTTTCACAAATGATATTGTTCCATATTTGAATCATATAAACAATTTCTCGACATCATACATTCCACCGCTTACCCCATCCATTAATAACAGTTACATAGGTCAAGCTCTTCCGACCCTTCACAATGGCCCTCTTCCAATGCAAAATTTTCTCATTGATTTATCACATCAATCGATTCCCGATCCAAAATATTTTCCTCAGTCATTTTCCGATAATGTTAAATCAGTTCTCTATCCAAATATAAATAATATGAGTAAACGACAATTAAACTCAAATTCTCAACAGAAGTCTGATCCCATGTGTCCTAATCAAATCGAGATGAAGGATAAAGAAACTGTTTCATGCCAATCAATGAACCACTTTGTTGGCAGATATGGAAATAACGGTTTGATGACGATGATGATGATGTCAGGCTCCCTCGATGGTAACACTTCTACGATGGGAGCCCCTTTACCTGATTGTAGTAACTCATTAGAAGCTCCAGCTGGAGACAGCATTTGGTTAATTCCAGCTAAAATTCCCAGGTGATTAAAAAAATATTTTTTTGTTCGTTTACTTATTATCAAAAAAGAAAACTATCAAAAACTGATAAACTATTTTAATTAAATAAAATAATTTAGTATTTTATCCTTAAATATTTTTAAATCGGAAAATCTTTGACAGTTTTTAAAGTAACGTCTTCTAAAGAAATACTTATTAAAAAAAATAAATAATAATAATAAAATAATATTTTGGTTCAATGAGGATTCATCAGTGGAAAATTATTACTGCATGGGATCGGTCTCAACTAATTAGGAGGCAGACGCAATTTTATCTATTGCTTCGTTTGGCAAAATAATTTCTAAATGTTACAGGAAAGTTAATTTAATTTCGTCAAGTTAATTTTTTTTTTAAAAAAAACTTTTTTACTATAAAATAATTATTTAATTTGATATTTTAAACCAGTATTAATGATCAGATTAATAAAATTATTTAAAGCAATTGTTTCGTTTATTTACATTATTTATTGATAAGTTTAAAATAAAATAATAAAATTCAAAGATTTACGTTGATGATATATTTATAGTTTTTTTAGAATATAATAGGTTGTCTTTTTGGTACGCGGAGGTTTGACCACAGGTGGTTTGTCCACAGCGGGGGTTTACACATATATATTCTTAACACCTATGGTCAAACCCCCTGTGGTCAAAGCACCTAGAACCGTCTTTTTTCTGTTCTCTGATATAAAACCAAGTATCGATACGCATAACCTTTTGAAGCAATGTCCTTCACCTGAAGCAATTTCTTTTTCCTATACTTTTGCAGAAACGGATATAGAGAGGTATTGAAAGTGACTTACTGAAAAATATGGGATGAAAAATAATGGAGATTAGATTTGAAGTGCAACTGAATAATAATGAAAAAAAACAAATAAAATGCTTTTTATGAAAAATGCTGAAAATTCATACCAAATTCTTTATCAAAAATCTTAGAAGGGGTTATTGGACTTTTCCGCCCACAGACTTTAGCGCACCGGACTAATCCGCACACGACTTTTGCCGGACGGGATTTTAAGAAATTTTGATATATCGAAATATAAAACTTTGATTAAAATTATGTCTCGATATTACGAAGTCAGAGTAGGTATATATAATATTTGTCTAAAAAGTGTGTTTGTTTGTTTGTTTGTCGGTCACGCTTTTCAATGTAAAATTGCGGACGAACCAGAGTGAATCCATTTAAGATCGGGGTCAATCTGGATAGCCCGCATCAATACAATTCTGTCAGTACAGTGCCTTTGCCGAACGACGCCTGGAAGCTGATAAAATCGATCGAAAACATTATAAATGGTTAAATTAACACCGATTTCATAATGATGACGAAATCGTAATAATGACGATTTTAATGATTCTTACAAGAAATTTCGTGAATTTTTTTATGAAAATACTAATAAAATACTAATTTATTTGATATATTTATAGTGGTTAATAATTAAAAAAGTTACAAAACTTGATTCTAAATAAATTTTTGTTTGACAACACTTAAATTTATTAAATTTTTGAAAAAGAAATCTGCCAATAAATCTTTCAAAAAATCCAACGATTGACAAAGAATCACCTCGAAAACGTAAGCGGTGATTAGCTCGCGAACGGCAGGCCAAAAGTCTCTTAAACGGGTCACACAATTGCACAAGAACATGCAGCAAAGACATCTAAGGATGCAAAGTATCATCGACTACAAAGTCAGCAACAATTAGAATCACAAACCCGTGCTCGCCTAAATTCAGTAGCTGCTTCAATGGCTTTTCATCGTTCTCAAAAGACTCCAGAGCAATCACGAGTTCGACCTGATGATGCTGCTGCATCAATGCAAATTCAACGTTCTCAAGAGACTCCAGGGCAATCTCGCACTTACCTCAATAACAATACTGTATTAATGCACACAATTTGCACTCAAATGACAAGACAAGAACGTCAAGATCAGCTTTCAAAACTCCACACCGAAACTGAAGCCAGAAACGTTGTGAAAATTGACGAGTTCCGATAGCAGATTACTCAGTTCCACGAGGCGAATGTTGCTTGCCACTCATGTGGCCCTATGACTGTCATTTGCAAGTACTGCTACAAAAACTTCTTGGCCCAAAGTCTATCCGACGAACTTTTCACTATGTGCTGTCGCAAAGGTAAATTTATGCTTCCAAAAATTTTGGACATCAACGGCAATGAGCTTGGTTATCCGTGATTCTTGCAAGATCTCTTAACAAACCCCTCAAACCCTCTTCATACTATTTTCCGTGAGCACATCCGATCCATCAACAATGCAATGTCTTTCTCTTCCATGGAATCTAAGATTGCTGATATCCCAGGACGTGGTCCTTATGTGTTCAAGATCCATGGAACGACATACCACAAGACTTCTCATCTTCAAGACTCACCAGTAGGCTTAGCTGTACGTTATTGATAGCACGAAAGCCATCAGTAATCGTAATGAACACATGGGAAACGTCGGCATCCGTCCACAAATTAGGGATCACATTGATCGTTTTTTCCGTCAAAACAACAGACTCCTACAGACTTTTCTCCACGTTCGTGAGCTTGAACAACGCAAAAAGCAACTGGCAGCAGCTGCCAATCTTTCCCGCCGCAAATTAGCTTGGTCTTTCGTGGTGACAGAAATTCAGACAGTCGCAGATACAACAACCCCACTGCCAATGAGATCACAATGGTATTTGTCAGCGAGGATCGTGAGCCTCCATTCGAGCATGACATCAGAATTTTCCCTTTGAATTCCCCCACACAAGAGAAGTATGTAAATTTGAATATCCTTTCAGCACATCTCGATCTTATGACGTTCTCTATTTTGTTTCCGTTGAGTCAGCCTGAGTAGGGAGAAAATGGGCATTCTGCATACACACCCCCCCCCTGGCCGTAACCATGGCAACGCTATGGGTTATCGTGGTTACCATGGCAACCGACCCGATTAACATAGCAACGGTCGCGGTTACCATGGCAACGGTCGCGGTTACCATGGCAACCGACCCGATTAACATAGCAACGGTCGCGGTTACCATGGCAACGGTCGCGATCACCTCAGTTACGGCCGCGAGGTCCCACGGGGGGTTACCGTTACCACGGCAACGGTCGCGATCACCCTAGTGACGGTTGCTAAGGAA
>MQRK01055015.1:0-10131 GCA_001938485.1 Girardia tigrina
ATATACAGGGGTCGCTCCCAAAATTGAACAGCACCAAAATACATAATATGAGTGTACATTAGTGTTCAATACATATATTAACGATTTTTATATTATCAGACTGATTTAAGTATACCATTGATTAAATTTAGAAATAAAAACAAATTTTATATTATCAGTTTGATTTACGTATTGCGCTGATTAAATTTCAACAACAAATGTATAAAGTTGTTATAAATCAAACTTGATGATTATAATAAAATAACTTTTGAGATATTATTTTATAAATCTTTATATTTCGGGCATCGATGTTCAATTAACTGAAATTGAGAATGACTTTTTATTCAAACATTTTTGACATCTTTAACTATCTTAATTTTATAGTCAATTTAATCATCAATTATTTCTATAAAAATAAAATTATTTAAAAAAATAAAATAAAAAATTAATATGTATGGTAATTAATTAAAACTCCGATATGTTTTTCGACAGTTTTCTTAATATAAAATTGTCTTAAAAACAGTCTCACTGTAGAGTATGGAGGATGATTTAGAAGTTCCAACTCAAGTTACTGTGGTTTTGTTCACGGATTTAAGAGTAATATGTAGTTTAGCAAGATGGGAGTCGACCTGTTTACCAAATGCGGCTGTTTTTCTTTGAGTTTCCGTATCATATCATCCAATTTGTTGCAGTAGACATCTGTTGTGATCGACGAACTATGTTACATGAAGTCATAATGATACATAATGATGTGCTTTGGATTGTGTTTTGGTTCCTCATTCGTGTTCACCCAGCTTCTTGATCGTTTACGATTATCATATTGGAACCACTTTACATCCCAAGTGACGAGTCCATTCAAAAAGTGATCCCATCTTTAACGAGAAAACATCCTCAAGCAAGCTTTGAAACGTTTTTGTTTGTGCTTTTCATTCTACTCATGTGGAATCTTCTTATCCAACTTTTTCACTTTACCAATTTGAGCCAAGTGATTCAGCAATTGATGGTGATAAATTATGAGCGCTTTTTGATGGATTCGATTCCACAGTTACCTTCTATTTGTCATAGTCTACCTGCGTTCATAGGTGACCCCGAGACTAATAATTGAGGTTAAAATTATCTTTCACGAATTTCCTGAACCAATTTTATACTATTTGTTTCTGATGCTGAGGTTCCACGTAGGAAGTCATGCTTCTTAGTAGATCGAATATCTGCCTTTTCAATTTTTTAAAATAATGATTCTTAAAATAAGTTATCAATAATTTGAATTAATTTTTATTGATGTGTGCAATAGCCGAGATATGGAGCAATCAAACAAAAAGCAACAAAATGTTAAGTAATTGTCAAATAACTATTTGAATTTATTGTAATTATGCCTAAAAATTTCATACGTAACAACCTAATTAATAAATTTTTAAAATTAATAAATTCATTATATATTCAGGATATCGCTCTAATGCTTATTGGAGGTCTCATAGTTGCTAAAACTGTGGAAAAGCAAAATCTTCATAAACGACTTGCCTTAACAATATTGAAATTGATGGGACCAAATCCAGTTTTGTAAGTATTATTTATACAAATACAATATGGTCTTTAATTAACGAACAACAACGTACAAAAATCATATTTATTTTAATTTTATTGGGAAAAAATTAAAGAATTATTCATTTTATTCCTTATACTAAAACAAAAATATGTTTATAAGAATTTTCCAACATTTATTCAAAATATAACAAATTATACAATAATTTGAATCTGTCACAAATTTCAGAATATTAAAACATAAGAAAATTTATTAGGTATACTTTGGATCCATTAATATATTACAATTATAAATAGAAATATGTTATTATAAATACATATATACATCTAATTATCCTCAAAATGTTTAATAGTTTTTAATTTATTAAAAATAACAATAATTTTATTTTTTTTAATTTTTAAAATATTTTTAGTAAAGATAAATAAAAAATAAAAAAAGTAATTTTCTGACATTTATGTTATTGTTTTTAATTTTAATAAATTTTATTTTGATATTTTTTATTTATTTGTAATATTGTAATTATTCGTTCCAGTTAAATAATTCTTCATCAACAACTGCTGAACAAATGATATTCTTCTTTTGCCTTAAGTAATAAGAATTTTAATCCATCAGTTTTTTTTATTAATAGTCACGCTAAATATGATTTTAATATTATTAAATAATGAAAAAATGTACTTGTATGATGTAGTTATTGTTGAATTAAAACATTATTAAGCATTTATTAGGACATGATTTCGCATTGAGACATCTCCGTTAAACATTATTTGTTAAAATAACACCAGAAATTGACCGGCAAGAGTTTTTTGCCATAATCAACCTTTTTGGTTCAAATCAAAGCCGATTCTTGTTCTCTGACGCCTAGTTTTGATCCCCACTTTGTTGTTTGAAAAACGATTCCTATTTTCTTAACAATCTTCTTTAATATCTCACGATATTGTATTTCCTCTACTAGATTTTGTCGTTCCAACAATTTTCAATACAAGTATTAAAAGTATAGAAAGTATTTATCTTTCAGTATGACTCATGATAACCAGAAAATTATAAACAACAAAATAACTTTAAACTTTTGTTCTGTAATCATCAAAATCAATTCAAAAAACTCAAAAATATCGCGTTTCAACCGTTTATTTAAATAACCACAAAAGCAAACCGTTATATTTATATGACTTATAATATTTTACATATATTGGTTCAAAATTTCAAAGTTTATGAGTTGCGAAAGGGATCGAAGGCCATCTGAGCTCTCATCAACTTAAACGTTCTATTTTGGGATAATTTGCTGGAACTGTTAAAATGTGCTATCAGATTTTAGAAAAGGATTATGGGTTCATCTACCAGTATGTTATAAAGGTGATCTAATCTAACTTAAAGATATATTTAATGATAATATATGTTGTCGATTTTACCATCATCAGACCACAGGTTATGTTCTTTTATCGTTTATGTATGATAAATGAATGATTATGAAATATATTTTATCAAGAGCATCTAAAACAATTAACAAAGTAGTTTCGAGTGCCGTCTGAACATTGATTCTTGGATCAAGAGAGCCTACTATTCAATGCTTCCATGATACCCTCCATATAAATTTTAAATCATTAAAGGGAATCTTGCAATCCTTTAAATTTATATTATATTCAAGTGTTTTCATATTCCGAGCCATATTACCTAGTAAACTATTAACTTCATAGTAGCAATACATGTATCTTCAAGGAGGCTGGTCGGATTTCTGCAAACGAATCTAAGAGTAAATACATAAAGAGAGTTAGAATAATATTGCTGAATATACAAAAAAAATCATGTTCTTTTTTTAAAGATATTGTGAGGGAAAATTCTGAATGTTGTAAGTTTGTTGTTTGTATTCTGTTTAGATTGGTGACTCTCCTACTCAGATGGGATTGATATGTTTATTGATTGATTATTTGAATCTAATGAAATTAATTTAATGAGATTCATGTTTAAATAATAATTAATTAAAAGTTTTTTAATTATAAATTTTAATTATATTTTTAGTAAACGATTTTAACTTATTGGATTTAATATAATTTAAAAAAACTAATGTTTATTTAAAAAAATACTTTATGCATTTTTATCCAATAAAATTTTGAGAAATTAAAAGTTAATATTATTTTATTTCATTAATTAATTTAAAGATTTGAATATAGCTACAAAAACATATTAATTAAGAACGATGCTTCCCGCAAATTGTACTACTGAAAATGAGTCTGTTTGTGTTGTTAATAAATGTTTACACGCGAATTGTGATGTTGCTAATAGATATTATTACTTTATGATTTATTTATCATTTTATTGATACTCAAAAACTAAAAGATTCAAAATTTAAAAAAATATAAAAAAGATAATATTAATCAGTAATAAATAATTAAAATTACTAAAATTTTATTACAATTTAAAATTATTTAAGTATTTAGAGTATAATGTGACATATTATTAAAATTATTTTGGCATTATTTACCAATCTTTTATTTAAATATTTTATTTTTTTAATTAATCATTTAATTTAAAATATTATTTATCATAATTAAATTAATAAAAATGAAATTTTGATTGCTGAAAAATAATAAATTTGGACTTATAAATTACTAATAATTTAGGATAAGGTTATGGGTACGTTAATTTACAAAAAAATTAAAATATTTTTTTCGCGACAAAATTTACAATGTTTTCCTGTGATGTTTTTTCGTCACAATTTCAGCAAAAAAAATACTATAATTAAATGTTATCACAATTTCAGCAGAAAAAAATTCCTGTTATGTTTTTTCTGTGAAGTTTTTACCGGATCCCCAGATTGAGGTAGCATTGTTACACAGCGGATATTAATTTTCGCTGTCATGCTGGGCCCATTGATATAGATAATTTGACGAGTTGTGAGGATCAATTTTTACTTCAAAATTTATTGATAATAGACAATTTAAATCAAATGTAGCCAATAGAAGTTTAACTTTGGATGAATTTATTTGTTCAAAATATACCAAATCAATCATCTGATCTTCAATAAGTAACAATTAACAATATCACAAACAACGTTCATTATTCAAAGAGTCACACAAAAATTTTGTTTCCAAATCAAAACAATAATCACTTTTCGTCCTACCATCTGTGCATTGTCTCCAACAAAATAACAAAACACAATCAGAATCAAAATGTTTTTCTTTTTGATTAATTGTGACGAAATCGAATCAATATCGATCTTCAGTCATTGACCAATCACAATTGTCCATTATATCTCTCTCATACACACCTTTAGAGAGAGCACACAAAGAGAGAGATATTGATATTGTCTGAACGGGGATAGCGATGTAGTCAACTCAAAACGAGTCACATGACTCAATTCTTAATTCATTCAAATTGAATGAATTTCAATTTAAATTAAATTAATATTTTCTTTTTGTTTAAATTTTATTTTTATTTAATTTGCCACATCGTTATTTAATTGCTTTTTTTCTTTGTTACGACATATCATTTACATTTATATATATATTAACAAAACAAAACGTATAGTGTTGTCACAAATTGTCATTCTGAGTTTTTTTACATGAAAGAAAGAAGATGGGATTCGATTGAAAATATAATAATAATAACAATGCATATAAATAATAATAGTGACAATTTTAATTACAAACATATATTATATTTTAAGAGATCCAAAAATTTTAATATTTAATTAAATATTTGAAAATAGTTGACAAATCTTTGTTTATATATTATTTTAATTCTGATAAAGCCTTTGAAATCAAAACCAGTACATTGAAATTATTGACTTTTTGTTTTGTTGTTTTTTATATTTTTAAATAGACTTATTAAGAACACCTTAATGCTTTTCTTCTCATTTATTTTCATCACAATTTAAATTGTCTCTGGAACAGTTCATATCCAAGCTTTCATAATTTTACATATCGTTAAATTGATAAATTTTTGTTAATGTCTCATTATTCGAAGAAAGTTTCAATTTAAATTATTTTCAGATTTTATTTTAAAAAGTCTACTTTTATAATTTCATTGATATTTTTTCTAAAAATTAATTTAATTTTAAAATAATTTTATTTAAAGATAAAAAATTATTTAACCAATTTATAAAAGGTTAAAAATTATTTACATTAATAAAATATTTAATATTCAAACGATTTGATATTTTAAAAGTTTTTATTTAATATCTTATGTTGTAATTTAAAATGCAAACTATGCTCGAATAACTATTCATCGTGAACATCCAAAATATCAATTTTCCTTCTGTGTGGAAGAAGCACATTTCCAAATACTAAATTCAACATACAAATTTCAACATACCAAATTTAAAATATTCCTCACAATACTAGTTTTATTTTAGAGTATTTTATTTTTTAGTACTTTGAGTATTTTACAATGGTATCTATTTAATAATGTTCTTTGTGTAAAAGTCTGATTGTAATGAAAGTGACCACAAATTATACTTTTCATAAAATCAAAGAAATTCAATTTTTGTATTGTCTTTTTGTTTATGTTTTATTTTTAATATTTATTAAGCCAATATATGGGATTTATGTTGTCGACGTGGTTTCTATCAATGTGGATAAGTAATACAGCCACGACTGCAATGATGATAACTTTAGCAGACGCCGTTGTGGAGCAGTGGAAGTTTATGGCCACTCAATCGGAAGAAGAACACACTAATTCTGCTATGACCACGGGTATTTATTATTCTAAAAGTTATCAGTCTAATTATTTTACAGGATCTGAATTGAGTGTATTTGAAATGAAAACTTTGAGTTCGGAGTTCGTTTAATTTTTTCAGCAGAACCACTAGATCATACCATATGATTATTAAATTCATCTCCAATAAATATTAATTATAATATTAAATTCATCTGTAAAAATAATTCTGATTATCTTTCGCACTGTTCATTAAAGTGCAAACAATACAAAACAATATTTTATATATTTTTAAAATACTCTTTTTTAGAGATGAATGTGAAGTAGTTTTAAGTTCGGAATTAGACAAAATATCGAAATTTGGAAAAGGTTTATTTTTGAGTATCGCTTATGCAGCAACTTGTGGAGGAATAGCAACTCTACCAGGAACCGCTACAAATTTGGTGTTTAAAGGTTTTATGGACGAGTAAACTTATTCTAGTCTTATAATTTTTACATAAATTTTAAGACGTTATGGAAGTAAAGTGAATTTAAATTTCGGTTCCTTTATAATATTTGCTTTACCTCTTTCAATTATTGTCGTTATCATAACTTGGTTGCTTTTATGTATTCGTTATGTGGGAATCAGGTAATCATTCCTTGAATATTATAATTTTATAAAAATCTCTTAATAGTTCTATGTTCAAAAGAAAGATAAATCCTCAGAGAGATAGAAATACAATGAAAATGATCGAAGAAGAATTCAAAAAACTTGGACAAATAAGGTAAAATAATTAAGAACAAGAACTGAAACATTTTAATTTTTAAATTAAAACGAAAATATTGATTTTCTTTAAGTGTCGAACAATAATTACAATCATGCCCATGGTAATTTAATTATTGAAGACGCAAACCCTTGATTTCAAATTGACTAATGGTCGACATACATCCTCCAAGTTTTATATTTTCTCTTTTACAAAAAAACTTAAACAAGCATGTGATATACCATAACATTCACCTTCGAAATCGTTAATTCTGCATATTTAAAGAAAATTGAAGCCAAATAAAGTTTATTAATTTTGACAGTTTAACCGTCTTCGTCAAAACAAATCATTTTTTAAAAAAACAAAATTTACTTATATAGGGTAGTTAGTGATTTTGTAATCAATACGTAATCAGTACATCATTTAAAAACTCCAGACAAAGTTGTAACTGCTCAAATATGTATCGAAATCAACTGTTTAGAGCCTGCAATGACTTATGTACACGAGTAGAGGCTGTAATTTAAGCTTAGGGATCTTTGATCAAGTAGAGAGTACTCTTTATCATATGTTTAACATATGTATTAACTGTTCGTGAAGTATGAAATAAAATTGGTTCGATTTGTGTGAAATGTGAAAAGAAATATGAATTTAAACTCAATTTAAACGAAACATTCGGTATATTAGGTAAGATATTACATGAAGTGAACCTGTAGGTGTTTCTATTTCAAAACGTACTCTAATTTCAAGACATAGACTTTTACAAAATGTACCATAATTTTAGGACAGATGAATTATAATTTATGATATAGTTTATATTAATAATATATTAGACTGTTTCAAGATTAATGGAGATGTTAAGGTTAAAGTTTAAAACAATACATCTCAAGTAAGAATAAATTTTATTAATCAAAATAAAAACCCTTAGAATCCATGATGTTTTGCAACTAACGAATCATAAGTTTATTTATTCTTATGGAGTCAAAATCCTGGATTCTAAAGCTGATTAATTCACTAAAAACATTTGAAGCCGATTCTTTATTATGAAGATTCATTTCCTAAAAAAGGAATTTCAATACTTAAACATAGTATAATAAATTAAAGAAAGATAAATATCGTTTGGCAAATATGGTGGAAGGGTTAGAATTTGTTCGATTTTTGCTGGGGCATACGCGAGACATAATGTTCGGTGTTATCGTTCGGTAGAAGAATAGGGCATTCTCTTTTGACCATTGCTGGTCACTAATGTTGCAATTTTAAGATATCTTATAAATTTGGTGAAAGTATTTCTCTTTGTTTATCAGTTTCGCTTGGATTTGGAAATCTTTCGTGCATATCTATAGCTGTGGATTAACAAACAGTTACTAAGACTTATTTCTAATGCAATTTTTGTTTTGAGAAGTGTTTAGTGCTTCACTTTGATGTATTATGCTAAATATGCTCGTTTCTCATACAAAATCTATTTTTCATTACGAGTTAAAATGCATTCAAGAAAAGCTCGTTTTTATTTCGAACAAGAAATGCAGGGACACATCTAAACGGAGCATTTTTAATTTTCTTTTAATCTATGTGGCACCCATTTGTCAAGCTTTTGAATTTCCAAATAGTTCAGGAAATTCTAAAAATTCAGCAAACTCTAAAAGTGTTAAGTACGAATAAGTTTCAACTAATGTTTTTTAAAAAATCGTTTTCTATACCACAATTTTATCCACGACGCTCCTCCTCTTCAAGGTTCTTCTTTGTTACTAAATTTTTGTAATCAACATTGAACTGTTCGAAAAGTATTCAAGCCACAGCTAAATGCTACGTTGATATTTTCCTCTCCCAAAATCGATCGTCAGATGGATTATTGAACCATTCCCGACAACTTTCTTGTCTGTTGGAAGCTTGTGCTGAAGTTAACTCAAGTGAATATAGACTTCGTTTCTAGTGCACAAAACTCAATTTGTGCAAGTGATTTAACTTTGTTTGGTATGATTTATCATACATTTCTTTTTTGCAGGTTCATGACTGCTACTAAAATTTTCGGCATGCAAAACAACTCTGGCGTCAACTGTTGCTGGTCGGCCAGAACGAGACTGATCTTTTAGGCTCATGTCATCAAATGTATATTGTTTGGACCTCCTTGAAATTGTAGAATGATTGGTTTTCCCTGACCATCAGTGTCACATGTATCTTTTGCAGCATTTCTGGTTGATGACGTGAGCTTCCAGTAGTACGAGATCAAAACTTGAAGCTCCATGTTGTCAATTTCCATCTCGTATTTTGTTTTGAACCTACTAATAATAAATGAACAGAATATAAAATCTATGAAAAAATATTTATAAAATATTAATTATTAGTAATTAGCATCATAATATTATGCAAGTGTATTAGTGTGTTTCCAACAAAATCTTTGTTTTTCTATAGTGTATTAGAACATTTTGGTCAACCTAATATTTAACTCTAAAAATTAAAAATATATTTAAAAAAGATGGTTCAAAAATTGAATTCTTTAAATTTTTTTATTCAATCAAATAGTTCAGATAATATAAAACAGAATAATTTTTTATTAGTAAAAATTTTTAAAGTGGCCATTTACATTTGACTACTGAAGTTCAAAAATCACCCTTTGGAGCCAACGTTTAGTCATTAAACTTATGTACTTTCGAAAATACATGTACTTATTAGTTATTATTTAATATAAATTTGTTATCTCTTTTTGACCAGTAAATAATTTAAATGCATTTTACCTTTAGTTTTGGTGAGATATCTACTTTGATTGTATTTTTTCTTTTGGTTCTTCTATGGGTTTTGCATGAACCTGGAATCCCGCTCTGGGGAAAATTATTTACTTATAAAAATGCAAATGGAAAAGATGTTAAGTAATTCTATTTTACTTAAAAATAAAAATATATCTTCTACCGAAGGTATTGGTCAGACTCATTATCAGCAATATTAGCAACATTACTGGTTTTCAATCTACCAGCGAAAAATCCTCTAAAAAATACTTCAGGTTTCATTACAAAGGGAAATACTTTTCTAAAATAAAAGTTTAGGTAACACGGAAAAACTTATTGATTGGAAAAGTGTTGAAAAAGGATTTTCGTGGGGTTTAGTATTTTTATTCGGAGGCGGATTCGCTCTTGCAGCCGGATGTGAAGTATCATTATTGACATTTTTTAAAGTTTTCATTTATTTTAAGGCATCTGGATTATCACCAATTATTGGAAATATTCTGAC